>QNGE01001104.1:166107-192305 GCA_008508345.1 Paragonimus westermani | reverse complement strand
TCAGGTATTTGACCGCCGATATCTTCGTTCGATCGCTCGTGTCGTGTTGTGCCAGCGAGTAAGCAACGAGGAGGCTAGGGAGTGGATGTTTGGTAGTGATTGTCGAACGAATTCTTTTATTCAACGCCTACATCTGCACAGACTTAGATGATTAGGCCATGTGCTAAGGATGGCAGCTGTACGTTTGCCACACCTAGCACTCCTTGCTGATGCTGCTGCTGTCAGTTGGCGTGTGGTTTGTGTTGTACAAATGATGGGCTGTTGTATGGAGGTGAATCAGTTCACCAGTGGGTTGGTCACTGTAGGTTGGGTTCGCCTCCCTGGTTGGAGACTTCGCGACTCACAAAGTAGGTGGTTGGAGACTAGGTGAGATGGCGGCCGATCGAACTCCGTGGCGTGAGTGTTGTCGTTGTTTGTCCGAGTTGACTGTGAGGTGAGTGCACTTAATGGTGTGAGGTAGTGAAAGCCCTGAGGTTGCTGTGTTGCTGATGACTCCTTACTTTCATTTACAGCTCGGTTGTTTGTTTTGTTTGCCAGATGTAGGCACATTGATGCTGAATGTTAGGCTCTGTTGCCGAAGCCATCTTTCTAGTAATCAGGTTCATTTCCTTTCTTTTATCCTCTCTTACTATACATTTCTTACTTTCTTTTGCTGTTCATGGTTATGTGACAGTTAAGCGTGGGTGTGAACTACTAATATGTCGCTGTCTCCGGTTATGATGGAGACCTGTAATCTTGTTTGAGTTTTGAGTTCATGTTGTAGCCAGGGAGCTGACCGCTTTGAATTAAATGCTCTGTAGTGGGGCGTTCCTGTCGTCTAAATGGGTTTCCACCATAGGTATTCCCGTTTTCATGAGAGGTTACTTTATTGTGTGTGGCAAGCGTCAGGAGTTGAGCCTGGCCCTGACTACAACGAAGATGCTGGCCATTGTTGTGAAAGGTTATTTTTTCCCAGCGGCTGCCGCATTGATCACCTTTTTTCCGTCAATTGTTTCAACGTAGCCAAATCTTCAGTCGGTCGATACTGTTCATTTCGTATATCCAAGTTAATGTGTAGCATTATGACATTGTCTCGTGCAGATTTACATACTTGACAAGGATGTCAACATACTGAAGACGCTCAACTGTCATACTGGAAGCAGATCGGGAACTGGGGATTGCCACCGCCTTTTAGCATCACAATTGGTTCATCCAGGTTACTCTGTAAATGTAACCAAATCCTGGTGACTGATTTGGAGACCTGGGGTACAATGTGTTGTGGACGCTTTCTCACTGTTGCAGGTGGTCAATGTACTTTTGTCCTTCGCCTGCTTATTTGTCTTACCAGCCGTTGGTGGTCTGGTTAAATTGGATCAATAAGTTTCTGCTTTCTAATTGATTGATTGTCAGACTGATCGCGTTTATGGTTAATATGGTACATTCGTTTTTGTCGCCTACTGAATGGCAGAAATTCAGTGTACGCTCTCAAGTTTCGTGTTCTGATTCTGCATTACTGGTAAGGTTATAACATTTGGCGACTGTCAGTAGCAGATCGATTTCATCGTGTCCTTATCGCTTGAGGAAGTTCAGAGGCTTTTTAAGCAGCAGTACGAACGCTATGAAGTCACTCATTTGCAGTTGACTGAAGCTGTGGCGCCGAATATGACAGTTCAGCAGTTGCAGCCACGGTGTCCACAGCAGAATCACTGGCCAGCAGCATAACAGAATTCAACCGTCAACCGGACAGCGGGATCATGTTCGAGGACTGGTTCAGGCATTATGAGGACCTGTTCAAGGAGGATTCAGTGAATTCAGATGATAATGCCAAAGTCCGACTCCTACGCAAGCTTGGCCCAACGGAACATGCTCAGTATTGTTACTTAATTTTGCCAAAGAACCCACGTGAATGTTCATTCACAGACACTGTGCAGTGTTTGGTTGGCATTTCCGGCGACCGTATGTCATGGTTCCATACTCGATTTAAATGCTTGCAACATAGCAAACAATACTCGGAGGATTTTCTAATATTCGCCGATGTGGTGAATCTTGAATGTGAGAAGTTCAAACTGTCAATTCTCACCAACGATCAGTTTCGAACCTTATGTGTGTGGGCTTAACTTAACACCCGATGCGGATGTCCGTGTACGTATCTTATCGCAGCTAGAGAAGAAACCAGACATGACATTACAGACTGTGACAGATGAATGTCAACGATTAATAAATCTTAAAAACGATTGATTGAAGACAGGCACAACAGCGACGAAAACGTCAGTGTGTGTTATCAGTGAAGCAGGAAGCATCCAGTTAACAGGATTCACAGCAAAGCCACCGAGCATGTGTTGGTATTGTGGGAAATGGCATTTTGCGCGAATTTGAAAATTTCGAAATCACACGTACCAAAAGTGTGGGAAACGGTCATAAAGACATTCGGTGAGACTGGACCTTGACGTGGTGTGACGGCTTGCGCTAACTTCATCCAAGCGTTTACGAAAGCCCAGAGAGGCACCGACCCATTATGATAGGCGATCTAACGTTGTCTTCGCCGCATTCGATGGTGATATTTCAAGGAACGGATATGTTGACATTTTACTGAATGGTACGAGGGTGCACATACAAGTGGATCTCAGAAAAAATATGGTGTTACTAGCACAGACCGGCATGCGTGCAGACCAATCGTGTGTCACGAAACACCTCGGGAACTCAAACTTCATTTGTGGGGGAGTTAAAATGTGAGTTTCAACTTGGCGATTTACATGTTGGTGTTATTTGTTACATTGTAAAGGATCTTAAGTCGAATTTACTGGGTATGAACTGGATTGATAAACTGGGATTATTCGACGTGCCATTGAAATCAGTTTGTTGTCAAGTCTGTCCAGTTACTAAAATTATGTCCGCCTATCAGAAGCCACCCGACCTTTACTGCTACCTTGGCGAGGTGGTCGGGCTTGTGTACGGTTTTGATCCGGCGGGCTATGCTGACTAGGACTCCGGTCCTTCCAGGTGCAACCTTATTAGACAGGCCAAAGGGGAGCAGTCAGACGAAAAGCAGTTACACTCATAGGATTGTATGTCGCACTACTGACCGCGTAGGAGTGCTTAGGTAGTGAGGCACGATCCTATGGGCATACAGCAGAACTATTTTTCATAGTTGTGGCACTGCTGTCTTCCGTATCAGGAAGAAGGGGGTTAGAAAAGGTACCCTCAAACAAAGGGCACTCCGATCGCCCAACGGTTGACCGTGACCGCCGGCGTATTATTCAATATGGTCGAAAGACATCAAATATCTCTCAAGAGCCCGATGTAGCTTCGAGTATATCCGCTGCGCGCAGCAGTGTTCAGAATCAGACATTATTGTTTTATTCACTGCGCCCTCGGACTAGGCAAGCCACTCACTACCAAGTGAGCCAGACTCTTGAATCACTGGCTCCCAAGAAAACCCCATGTTCTGTTGTCTCGCCCGGAGTGGGGTCCCTCAAGTCAACCCCCTTCCGCGGCATAAACGACCGGGAAGTATCAGAAGTTATCGTTCTCTCGACAGTGACATTACTAATCGACCACGACTTTCTCCTACTGTTTTACCCCCTATTTCCTCTACCTTCCATGTGCCTTCGGGCGATAATTGTTTTCTGAGGCCAAGACAACTGGTAAACATTGGCGCCTTCAATGTCCGCACTCTCCGACANCTTGTCGTCAGCATAATCAAGATCAGTCAGTCAGTCAGCCTCTCATCACGTGAGAGGCCCACGCTGGCGTCTTGTGAGTGCTGCAGACAATCCTCCACTATTTCGGCTGTGACAAAATTGAACACGAATGTTGAAAATGGACAGTCTTGAGGTGAGTCGTTCCTGGCAGTGAAACTGTCAGACAGTTCACCGTAAACCCTAACCTGAGCGAAAGTATAGGAATAGAGTGTCGACAATATGTTCACATACTTGGTCGGTACACCCCTGCGTTTGAGTAACTCGAAAAGTGTGCACCGATCCACCGAATCCAGTGCACCTTTATGATCGAGAAATGCGGCCATTATTGGCCGGCCGTACACATGACGATGTTCCAGAAGTTGACGAACAGTGAGAATGTGATCTATACATCCTCGCCCAGAGCGAAACCCTGCCTGTTATTCCCTACTGTTTGCCACCCGAGATGCAGGGAACCGATGAAGTATTGTGGATGCCGGAGCCAGAGAAACGATTGGGGCCAAACCAATTCCCCTATGGTTCCCGCAAAACCCCGGAATATGGAAACTATAGTCGAGTGACCCCAGCACCGTGGGATGGTCTCCGTTGTCCACATACATTGAAACAATTGAATCAAGACCTTCACTAATGCCCCTCTCCCACCTTCTTTAAAAAGTGCTGGTACGAGATCATCTGGATCAGCAGCCCTACTGCGTCTCAGGGCCGAGATGCAATCGCGGACCTCAGTCTCAAAGGGTGATTCCAAGTCTAACGACCAGGGTGTCGGGTGCTACATTATATGTTTGTGGTGGTAACACAGTAGGAGCAGGAGACCAGCTGAATTGATCCTCAGTGTTCCGCCCACCGGTCTAACCCTCCGGACTTATTACATATGAGAGTGCCATCTGTCTCGCTAATAGCTTCACTGACAGACTGTCACCTGGGACCAGTGGCACGGATCAGCTTAAACAGTTTGCCGGTGTTCCTTGAAGTACAAGCGATCTCCACTTCCTCATATTTATCCAATAACCAAGCCTCGCGATCAGCCTTTAGACTACATTTCAGTTTCCTACGGATCTCTCCTAGTCTTGGTATGTGAACTGCCAAGAAGAATGTTCCGTCTGGCTTCTAACAACTCCAGGAATTTCTTCGAGGTTCAATGCCTGTTCAACCCATGTACCCTCGTGCTGCATGCTACAGTACCTGATTCCCGAATGACCTGTGAGATTTGAGTCCAGCAGCTATTAGGATCTTCGGAGTGAGAAACACCATAGCAGCCTTCTAGTTCAGTTTGGCACTTATGGCTCAATGATGGTATAGCCAGTTTCTTAATAGCCAGTGGTTGTGGTCGGTGGGGTCGTCGACCACCAGAAGTAGGAACGAAACGACAACATATCAACGCATGGCTCGAATCCAATTGGGGGTAGACAGTGTGGATGCTGTTAGTTCCATCCGTTGACCATTGTTCAGGATGCTAGTCTCCGGCATACAGCAGACATCGACATTTAATGAGTCTAGCATTCGTGCGAGCACGGCCTGTTGACCTGTTATAGGGTGCGAGCGTTTAATCGAAGGACGAGGGAGGTCTGAGGCTAAATGATAAGAGGTTGGTCTTACTGATACATTGCTATTATAATTAGCTTTATGCGGTGGAAACCTATTCGATTCACCGCTCACCAGAACCTCGACACAATAGAAGACCAACAAGGGACCAATCCAAACGTCCCGTTAAAGATACCGTGTCAGGGTTCGACGAACAGTCTAAAAATAACGCCTTCCGTTATTCGCTAATTTCCTTGTTATGCATTGGGCCAATTAACTGACAGTTCGTGACAGACTGTGATTCTTGTAACCCTATTGTATATCCATAAATTCAGCTCCTCGTCGCACGAATATAAATTGCATACTGCAACCGGCACAACGTCTCCTTATTACTTGCGAGGATGTTTCGATTCAAGTGTGATTTCTAGGACCATTCGAAGTCCCTAAATTCCGAATATTACGCTTTATCCGCTGTAAGACCTGCAGAGTAATCACCAGAAATGGGGGATCGGGTGGAGCCTGAGAGCTAAATCTGATAGGACAGTGGGAGAGGGGTCAGCAGTGGCAAGTTTTCGCCTATTCACCCTGCTGTACGCAGTAGATACGGCGATTCGGTTTATACTGCGAGAGAGCCGATACAATATGGAGACTGCTGTTGTGAGTAATCATGGTTGTATGTGGGCTGAGATACTGCCAGGAGACCCAGACCTAGATAGAACGATTAGGGTTCTCAACCAAAGCCTNAGATACTGCCAGGAGACCCAGACCTAGATAGAACGATTAGGGTTCTCAACCAAAGCCTTTGGCTCAAAAGCTTGTAGCGCAAGACAGCGAATGACAGTGTGCCGGAACTGTTACATTTTTCGGAAGAAGATGCCAACCTTTTTCTAATCCCCAACCTGGAGGATTAGGAGACTGTGGTATGTCAGACCTCTAACTATTGACTTCCTGGTATGAGTGACTGTCAGTGTGGTGGCCACACTGTCCAGTTTAACGCAATAGGTCATCGAGCTGCGAAAGCCGCTATACCGCGTCAAGGTCTAATCTCGTTGTGATAGTGTATTCATGGTGAAACAGTCGGCTCCTTGATTGGAGCATGAACTCAATGCTCAAAAAAGATCAGAGGTAGGTCACTGTGATCGGCTGCTGTGTGGCGTTCCACCTGTTTGGAATCTAGGGAGACGTCTTCGGTTTGAGGAGAAGCGTCTACTAGTGAAGGAGCACTCGCAAAGTAGTGAATGCAATTGACGCTGCAGATGGTTATTTGAACCTTCGTTTGAAATATCCCACCGGTTTCATCACCTCTGCAGATTGTAGATAGGTTCAGGGTTATCTCCGCAGACTCTCATTTACACCTAGTATGTTTTACTACCAATGATTCGGATGAATTGAGATGGTTTCCATAAAGTCAGTTTTACGTCAACAGTGCGTGCTAACCACCACGCTTCTCGGTCCTTACAAAGATAACTCGTGAGGCCTGACCTAGTGGACTGAGTTGTGATCACGTCAAGGATTTTATGCGATCTAATAACTGGCAACGAAAAGGCCGATTATATCATAAGAATTGGTATTCACGTAATACAGTATTTCAAATGTGCACACGATAAGCTGCGTTTCTAGACGGTAAAAATGCAAGCCATCTTGTCAGCAACTCCGGAGTTCGTCGACGTGAGGTGACAGCCAAACCAGTTAACTGTATTAAATTTTTGCTCACTGAGACTGAGTACAGCAACCTTCGATGGAGAGTGTTGTGTCCGCAAAAGCCGCTTGGCCAGCAAGTTGGTTTATTGCGCAAACTTCCGTACAGGTCATGTCAAAAACTAAACCACAAACGCGTGCACTCATTTGCACGACGGACATGCACTCACATACATTGGGTGACAGCACGTTGTCATTCGCCTTGGTGAAAGTTCTCACACAGCATGTACACACTGTTCCGATGGTCTCTTTTGNCGAAAGTCTCTTCTTGTCCGTCGTGTTCGGAGCTTGTCCTCTTCTTCCTGAATGTCGCTAGTGGGTAATACACTACTTGTGAGTAGTATACTACTCACAAAGAAACTGCCTGTTACACAACAGGGTGGCTGCGACTGATCTACAGTGAATCATAGTATATGGGCAGGCTGTTGTTCCAAGTTCGGTTTTGTCGATGTGAGCCCATGAACATGTGACCACATGTGTGACTAAGTGATCTCCTAGTCACCGAGATAAACATCGCAAGCAAATTACAGGATTACTTCATTTTTTTCCTAGTTGCCATTCTAGAATGATGGTTGTCAAGGTTGTCACTTATTGACAATATCCACTAATGATATCAACTGGGTCACAAACAATCCCCACAATAATGCAGCAATTCTCGACAGAGAACAGTCCACTTAATTCTTACCACGAAAACTGAACAGCACATACCAAATGACGAGAACAAGAACAGACACGCCCCAATCGCGTGTGTCGTAAGTCCGAGGTGGGGGACGGGAGGGAAGAAGACACGGTATTGACATTTTGCTCCAACACTTTGTCACACCGTCTACACCCAACTTACACCAACGACAGTGGTGCGAATAGATGCTCAACCTCGTCCGTGCTCGTTTTGAAGCGATTCTCAATTCGGTCATCGAACTGTGCGCTTGCACATGTGTTGCGTGTTTTCTAGGTTGATAGGAATCGAAATTATGGCCGACCGAAATTATGGCAGACCGACCAGTCCCAAACCGTGATCATTGGAAGGATTTGCGAACTGAGTTAATGCATTGTTGCGCACTGACAATTGATGACTAGTTAGATTGGGTGAGAAGCAGTAGACTGTGTTCTACTATCTCAACACGAGTGTCAGCGTCTGGTTTACCATATAGCATGACCAATTCACTCATGCCCACTCCATCTTCGCAGGGCCTCTTCGCGCTGCGTCCAGCACCGCCTTCGCCCTGCCCTTCACCAGCGTCCGCAGGGCAGCCAGCTTCCCACGGTCGGTCTTGACTTCGACCACTTCGGCCACGTCCTCCAAGTCCTCCAGGAACGTCCGGACGTCTCCATCTTCGAACGACTGTGGCCAGGGAATCTTCATCCTCGCGTTCGTCACGGCACCAGTTGTTGTGTCCGCAAAAGACGCTTGGCCAGCAAGTTGGTTTATTGCGCAAACTTCCGTATAGGTCGTCAAAAACTAAACCACAAACGCGTACACTCATTTGCACGACAGACATGCACTCACACACACTGGTGAAAGTTCTCACACAGCATGTACACACTGTTCCGATAGTCTCTTCTTGTCCGTCGTGTTCGGGGCTTGTCCTTTTGTTCCTGAATGTCGCCTTGTGAGTAGTATACTACTCACAACGAAACTGCCTGTTATACAACAAGAGCATGGTATCGAGTCTTCTTTACACGATATTGAGCTCCGTAATGCGCTCATGTTTTACCCACTACTATGACTGAGAATGCCAATCGCAAAAGTGAAGGTGTCCGCGGTTTCGCAGTCGTAAGAACCAGTTTACTAAGATGTGCTGTGAGTTTAGGGTTGAGATTGTCGAGTAAATCAAGGTAAGCAGTCAAAAATGTTGTACAGTTTTCAATCGAACAGTTCACAATCTATGCGTAACTAAGTGATTGCGTTTTCAACCTACGCTTACTATCAGTCACTCACCTGTGACCTCCAGTAGGGTTGAAGCGTATCAATCATATCAGCATAGTCAAAAATATGGCTATCCAAGGCAGTCGTTTATCCATACCCCATATTTCAATAGAATGTCAAGTTTCTTATCTTAGTTCGGTCAGAAAACCGAGTTCGATAGAGTTGAGTTGTAGTCGATGGAACAGCGACGGGAGTTGACGGAATAGAGGTGCAAACAGTAAGACAACAAACAATAACAAATTGCTTCATTCACTCTGTGTATAAGTGATAATGTAGCCCGTGCAAACGTATGCAAGAAAAATGTGGCGAATTAAGAACAAGAGCCGTGTACTTCTCATGTCTGGTTCGTACTGTCGAGCTGGTACTACAGACATTTGCTCGACCGTATAGTTTGAGAATACAACGGACAGGAATAAAAACGCTACAGGAGAACTAACGAGATCTTGTCGTGGACCAGGATTTGTTTGATTTGGCTTTTCGTTATTCCCTGTACCGCCAAGTAACAATTGTCTCACTTGAAAGACAAAAGTGCACTTGGCTTATTAGACCTGTCTGGACTTTAAGGAACATATGAAACCAGAGGTGAACTGACAGCCCGGAGAGAATCAGATGAGAAGCTTAAGGGAGTTGGAAGGTTTCGATCAATTGTGAATAGTGTTCAATTTATAGCAACCAAAATTTGATGCTGCTAATTACCAACATACTATTCATGTGCTTCACTACGAGTTCGAAGCCACGGAGAGATTCAGCCTCAAGGGCGGTGTAAATCAAGTCTGCTCATTTTCATCACTAAATGCAAGCACAAAAGTGTCCCAGCTGGTAGAAGATTGACTGATCTTGACAACACCAACGATAAGCCGTTACTATATGAAAAGCAAACAGCTAAGGAAATATCAGACAATTTATTTCGTTCCGCTAAGTACCTCAGGATTCGTTTTGCAGCCTTAAAATGTTTTAGCAAGGTTACAATCATCACGTAGATAAAATTTTAGACATGAACTTAGGGAGATTGTTAATCGGAAGCTGGATCAATAGCAGTAGGTGAATAAAAGGATGTTCATAGTTCTAACTATGAAGCGGTTTTCGCTCAGTAGAATAATCCTTGACAGCGTAGACGCGCTACTACAAAGCTTAGCGGTTGTGCATAATATAGAAGCAGTATAAAAAGCATACAAGCAGATGGTGTGTATTCATATTAACTGTAACAAGGGTCAAGATGAAGGCACTGAACACAGACATAAAACGGATAGAAGTTGGCTTGACTGAAGTAAGAAGAGAGAAGTTCTTGAGCATGATTTTTCAGTACGAGCATATGGCATTCAGATAACGGTAAGCGCGCAACCGACCATAGCAGCAATAAGATATATGGGTAGTGAACAATAAAAGACATGGCATACCTGGCCAAACGATCCTTTGCCAATCAGGCTGTTTATCAGATAACGACCCAACCACATTTCCCCCGGTCGAACAATGTAGTCGTAATTGCTGTCCGTATGACGCCGGTCAATTTGCTGGTGATGCGACGGCAAAGTCGATCCAGAGCCGCTCTTCGTGGTTTGAACAGGCAATGCACAAGGGGGCACAAATTTTGCGTCACTTACAGGCATTAGCGAGTTGCCACCAACCATCGAGTTGGGAAACATAGGCTGATTCACGTAGGTCACTGCGGTACCTTTGAAAACAGAGGTCTCGTCCAAACCGGTGGAAGTTAACGCAGAGGTTGGATGATGACGTGGCTGGTTATGGTGGAGGTTTACATGTGATCGAACGGAGGTAGGGGGTAACACGTGATGTAGGTCGACTGCAATATTTTCACCACTGACACCAAACAATGGTAAGGCTGGACTACTGTTACGCGAACCCGGAACTGCTTGGTCAAACAGATCAATAGAAGACAGTTGTGCATTGGGATCCTGGGAAGGCAGATTGAGCCTTTGCAGGAAGCCAGCTGGAGTATAGGGTGGAAAGTATTCGACAGTGAGTAGAGTAGCCAAACGCAGCATTATCATGAAAGGTTTGAGATAGCAACCAGTGACCGTACTCACGATGCCCGTCTTGACAAGCAGCTAACTTGAATGTGCCTTCCAAGGTTTGCGTACCATGCACGTAATCAATTCACAAGTGACAGTAGCAGACAGCAGACAGTGTGCAAATTACATACCTATCAAATGTTGTACAGATTAAAATGATGTCCCGGGAAGCACAGTACAAAGCTGAGTTTTGTAAGCGACCATCATAGCAAAAGGAAATCAAGGCCGGTATGTGTTCCTTCTATGAACATTCAAACAGGGGTACGAGAGACTTAAAACATGAGCCAGTAAGCAGACTGACGAAGGGGATAATCTTAACCACAAAACTATCGACAATCCGACGAACATATCATGCAGTCAGCTTTATGGAGTTAACTAACGTCTAGTCCGCATTCCAGAATGGAATACTCAAAACCCACTTTATTCCGCGGGTTTGACCTCATTTAGACGAAATGTGAAAAATTGGCGCTACACTTCTGCATTAGACAAGCATAGTTCAGAGAAACACAGTAATCAGATTACATGGGATTATAATGAACTAAAATTAGGGTGTTTCATAATCAAGTCGCACAGAAACGAACGTTATTGAATCTGAGAGCGCAGACAGGTAAGGCACAGACGAAATCCGACTAACTTCACTATCTACTGGGGTTATACGTCCAAGGAGGTAGAGTTGGCGCACACTAGTTGAGGACAAGAAAGGATCGCACAGGATGATCCGAATAAATTTCAGGCAGATGACAGACGTTGAAAAAACACAAATCCTCGTTACTGTGTGATGCGATCAAACCGAAGTAGACAAAACGAAAGGTTAACCAACTATCTTCGGGTCCTATCTGATCAGCTAGCAAACACACCATTGAGGTCGTACAGTCGTGGATGGTATAAACAGACGTCCTAGAGGGGTCTGTGTCAGTCCGGATCAATCAGTGTCACAGAAGTGCACCAATAATCGCAGTTGCTCTATCGCGAACGATTTTCCTGGCTCGTGACACGAAAAGTGCCAATTGGAATCACGCACCTACTATCTCTGCAACATGTTGAGTCCAAACCATGAACGTCGGTGAACAATGCTAAATCAGTTTGGCGTCACATGGCACACAACACAAGGAAGTCGACAGGAAAAGAAAACAAACAAACAAGTAGAAAAGTGAACAGGAGAACGCGTGGCAAGTTGAACAAACGACTAGCACGAAAGCCATGAAAAATATGACTGGAGTCAAATAACACGGAAACGTACCGACAATATCACCAAAATCGCAATCCCCCATTCAACACCACTGAGCAGGTCACCGGAATTCGATGTTATGACGAAGACGTCTCGTTTTGGCAGCACATTTTTTTGTCAAGTGGGTATACAACACATACCAATGAGCATCGGAAAAATCGAATTTCACCGGCTTGTCGTGTGGTCTATTTGCGCTGTAACGTTAACAGCAGGAGTAATCCCGGGGGGGCATGTGTGTGAGCACAGCGTGGCAGACAGTACTAACAGATGACTGGCAGATCCACGCGCGTGTGTTCACTTATTCACCACGTGACCCGGTGAGCATCAGCGCCAACCCAGAAATGTATATGCGACGGTCGTACTGCAAACGCCAAGTAAGAAATTCGAGTACCTTAGTAACCTATTCTGGAGTTCACGTGGACCGGTAAGTTGAGAGGTTGTGGCTCCCTAACTCGGTAAATGTAGGGAAATTTGAAATCGCAGTGCAGAACTGTGTTGCTAAATATAAGAATGCTGGATGTGTATACGAGTGACCTCAGACATGAGGACTGAGTTCCTTTGAGCGTAACAAGTTTGCACAAGGAACATTAATTAAATAGCACAGTCAAATGCGTCGGAAAACAACCATGCCGCTCACCGGGCAATAGGTGATCTGTCTCACCCCCTTCCATAAAAACGGGCAACATGAGATCGGTTCCTGCATAAGGAACGTCGTGGTATGGATCCAGCCAATACTGAATGAGAACAAACAAATATGACCCATGTTCTGAGACTTCGTGTGAATGTGATCCACGCCGTGAGGATTGAATAAAAATCACATGAGAACAGATGGACATGGAGCATACTCAGGTAATGCCAAGCAAACAAATACAAACGCATACACACATATTTATGCATGCAAACACAATGAAAGCGTGCATACAGCTATGCAGTCGAAAGTCAGAATGAAGGTCCAACCGATCGGCTAAGTCAAGTGGTATGGCGTAGAAAGAATTCCGAAGCACAAGTCTACGGATCGGGATCGATGGCTGATCGATTAGCAGACATGATAAGTTCGAAAACAAATTTCTCTGCTCGAATGCCACCCTGTGTTTGCTGCTATAAGGTCACATGTGGACTAGGTATTATCATGTCCTGAACACCCGGCTGGGAAAAGTGAGGGAGCCGAGGCTCAAATCTGTAGCGTTAAAACTACCGACGTGTATAGCTTCCCAAATGAAAGGTAGCTAATCAACCAGATGAGAATGCACAACTAATGTGCTTCTGATGATTGGAAACAGTGGTGGTGTTGTTCGTAGCTCGGGTTGATGGTGCAATTCACAATGAGGTCGAGTCGCGTTCAGGTGGCACTTTTTGGATAGCATCACATCGTTCACATAACAGCGGGTGGCTGAGGCAACCGCGCGCTCAACAGCCAGCACTCGCGCTACAAACACCGTGCGCGTCATTGTCATACTTGGCACTCTCCTTCTTTGAATCAGGCTTGGTCTCAGAAAGAACACGAGGCTGTTAGTTACAGATGGAGAGGCCTTACTCATGGCTGTCGTTCGTATTGAGGCATATACTTGGATTGAGATCGTGCGCTGGTATGCCGCCGTTTTGTTCTCAATTTTGACGGACAACGATTCCTCGATCGAAACGATTGATTGTGGGGAAACTGGGTACGTCGTCGGTAAGCCACAATTACCAAACTAGACGGCGCATTCGTGGAGCAGGTACATTAGCATGCGGCACAGGGGTACGTGGAATGAACAAACATTGGATCTCGGAGAAATCCCTGGAGTTGTTAAGAGCCAGACGCAACATCCCTCCTGACAGTTAATATAACAAGTCTAGAAGAGATGTCCGTAGGAAACTGGAACGTAGTCTAAAGGCTGATCGTGAAGCTTGGTTATTGGGAAAAGTTAAGGAAATGGAGACGGCTTTTGCTTCAAGAAACACTGGCAAACTGTTTAAGTTTATCAGTGCAAACTGGTCACAGGCAACTGTCTGTCAGTGAATCTAACAGCGAAACAATGACACTCATCCATAATAAGCCCAGAAGGTGAGAGCGATGGGTGGAACACTTTGAGGGTCAATTTAACTGGCCTCCTGCTTCTACCGCGTTGCCGCCACAAACTTGCAATCTAGTGCCCTGGTCGGTAGACTCGGAAACACCCACTGAGACGGAGGCCCGCAATTGCATTGGGGCTCTCAAGCGTAATAAGGCTGCAGGTCTAGATGACCTCGTGTCGACACTTTTCACAGAAAGGGTAGAGGTGTCAGCAGACGCTTTGACTCATTTGTTTCAACTTGTGGATGACGTAAAATATCCCCTGGTATTGGGGTCACTCGATAATAGTTCATATATTCAAGAAAAGTATCAGGAGCTCTTGCAAAAACTACAGAGGAAGTAGTTTGACCCCAGTCATTTCTAAAGTTCTAGCATCCATTAGACTTCATCGACTCACTGCAGCTCAGGAGGTAAACATTAGGGAAGAACAGGTAGGGTTACGCCCCCAGACGGGGATCTATAGATCACTTTTTTTTATATTCTTCTTCGAATTCTGGAGCAGCGTCATGTATATCGCCGGCCAACAATTGTTGTATTTCTCGACTATAAATGTGCGTTCGATTCAGTGGATCGATCTGCACTTTTAGAGTCGCTCAAATGCAGAGGTGTGCCGACTAAGTACGTGAACATACTGTCGGCACTCTATTCCCATACCTCAGCTCAGGTTAGGGTTTACGGTGAACTGTCTGACAGTTTCAGCACCATGAGCGGCGTACGTCAAGGCTGTCCGCTGTCACCATTTCTGTTTAATTTCGTCATAGACGAAATAATGGAGGATTGTCTCCGGCACTCACAAGATGCCGGCGTGGACCTGCTACCTGGTGAAAGACTGACCGATCTTGATTATGCTGACGACAAGGTGTTGCTGTTCGACAACTTTCAATCGGTAGAAGTAATGCTAGACGCTATTTTGCGTTCTGCTAAATACTTCGAAATGCGCTTTGCAGTCCCAAAATGCAGGATTGCTGTGACCACGCAAGTTTGATGTTAGATAATGCAATCATGGAGGTTGTTGACCGGTTTGTATAACTGGGAAGCTGTATCAGTGGCGGCGGCGGAGGTGCAGGGAATGAAATAGAAGCGCGCATCTCTGAGGCTATGACGGTATTCTCTAATTTGGGGCATCTCTGGTGATAGAGAGGTATTTCTCTGAAGTTTACAGGTCGCGTATACATGACAACGGTGAGTACCGTATTACTTTACGGCAACGAAGTCTGGCCGCTCAGGCAAGTATTTGATCACCGATGTCTGCGTTCAGTCGCGCGTATCGGGTGGCACCAGCGTGTAAATAACGTCGGTAGCAACAACCAGGTGGACAGATAGTGGCCTGGCGTGGGGAAATTAAGTCGTTCATCAAGGAGTTGGCCACTGTAGATCGAGTTAGTCTCCCGGGCTGAGGCCCTCGTGACTCACAGAGTCGGTGGTTGGAGACACTAGGTGAGATGGCGGCTAATCGAGCTCAGTGGCGTGAATGATGTCGTTGTTTGGCCGAGTTGTCTTTGAAGTGAGTGCATTTAATGACACGGGGCAGCGAAAGCCGTAAGGAAGCTGTCTTGCTGATGGCGCCTTACTCTCACTTGCAGCTCGGTTGTTTGTTTGCAAGGTGTAGGCAATTTGATGTTGAATGTTTGTATGTAGACGTAGTTATCTTTAGTAGTTAGGTCCCTTTTCGTCCTCTTCTTTTTTCCTTCTCTCTTTCTATATAGGGTTTGCTTTTCTTCATGGTGGTGTGGCAGTTAAGCATTCGCCTTGATGAACTGTGACACGAAATCGTTGGGATAACGGTGGGCGGCTGTTGCTAGATTCGGCAGTGTCATTCGAAGTGTATCACACGTCTAGATTCAGGATATGCGTTGGTAAAACGTGGTTTTGCTTTTACTTTCCATTGAAAATGACCCACGGATATGACCAAAATGTCAGGATGCATGCTCCGACGCTTGTCCACTAGGTTACGATCATTGGGATTGCAAATAAGTACATCAGTTACAGATCTTGGCTACTCACGGCACCCAAAAAATGCTGCATCCAGCTCACACTAAAGGATTGACTAACAAGATAGTGTTGACTGACAAATATTGCAAAATCATCACTAAACTGTCCTATTTCGAGAAACCCTTACAACAACCCCTCAGCTTGATGCTCCCGGCTAAACTCATGAAGTGCAAGAGAGATGGAGGACCCTGAGACGGTCAGATAACAGCAGACAGAGGACGGAGCAGCGAGAGGCATAACACGATCGATTGAAGCTTTACAGGTTGTTACAGACGGATAAGGAACTTTGATTGTGCGTCGCTTTTTCTGTGTTTGTTCAGGAAACATTTTGTTGGATGGTTTATAGGTGGGAAGTTAATGGAAGAAAATGAACGATGAAGGCAATGGTGTACAATCAGATCAGTAACGGATCGTGAAGCGCACTGAAAGGATATTAGGTCAGATGTGCGCATTTAATGGTCTGGGGACTCGGCTAGGACGGCGATCAGGATAATCGTAGTAACGGGTTTTTCTCCATTATATAAGTCGATCGAATGAAGTTTTAAAACCCTCAACCGATTCAGCTGTTACCAAAGAGTTCGGCAATGTGCTTCAATATGAACAACTCTTAACGAAGTAGCACTAACTGCAAAGTGACCTACCTACTCTACAGCTTAATATCATAGACGTTCATTCTTGTTTAGGTTCAGATGTGCCGGTGGATGACCAAGGGTGTGGAATATCTTGAAAGTAAATAGGTTTCTTCTGGAGAGTCTGTAATAATTGAGAATTAATTCGATTCAGCCAATCTACCTGGGTAGGGGATTTTCCTGAGTCCCATAAGCAGCAATGATATGAAATACAACGCAGCGATTTAATGGTAAGTGGAGGAAACCACCGATACACACAGACAAGAGGGAGCTAATAACTTACAAGCATAAATCGGGGCTGGCACGGTGGACATGGACGCAGGAACACCATTACTTTGATAGGTCGCGGCCGAGAGTTGCGAGACATACGGAAGAGGCAAATTTGCGTCCAACGTGGGTAGACCCGCTGATGCCAAAACAGAGCTTGTAGTAGGCGCGTTAGCGAACGAAACGGGTGAAGAATCGTGATCAAGGGGCGGGGCTAGATTGTAGTAACAGGCGGTAGTGCTGTTGACCACAAGGGTAGACGCATTAATGAGGTTAGGGAGCAGAGTGGAAGTGGAGGACGAACAAGCAGGAGCGTTGGTTCGATTCAAAGAAACCGGAGCGATTGCATCTTGGTTAGCGTAGGTCAAGCTGGGTAGGGTGTGGCTCAGTTTTGCTACCGGGACGTCCTCAGGTGGTGATGAAAAGTATGAGTGTGAATGAACGAAATAAGGCTGCTGCAACCCAATCAACGAGTTGGACGAGTGCTTAGGATACTCGTCTAATGTGAGCACAGAGGGATGGGCGAAGTTGGAATGCTGACCCGATTCGCTGGAAGAGTGCGTGATAGAAGTATTATGATAGTGGCCCGAAGTATTTGGGTGAGCAATAGGCCGGACCACAGGCGAGTTCCCAAGAGTCCCCGCGTCTAACTCGTCTGAACGTTGGAGTTGCAGAGAAGGGCACCGATCGGGAGGCAAAATGCCAACAGAGTGATCGTTTAACCCATAGTCCAGGGTTCCTGTACTGTAAATACCGCTGGAAAGGTCTAGAATGCACAGAACAAATTAGGCGCAATAAAGATGAAGTCATTCAAATGCACACGGTTAGAAGTTAACTTCGACACAGTACCAGAACAGAAAAACCTTATGAGGTAAATTGATGGGATATCGTGGACAAAATTCTGTCCTTAGCAGAAGGATAAAGGACACTGTGCTAGTTATCCCTAGTTTTTTTTTCTATCACACTTTGCTTTAGATGTGTGAGCATCACATTGATTCATTCCCAAACAGCCAGGACCCTTATCAGATGGCGCGGCTTGTCGGACGACCGTCCACCACAAAAGTAAAAACGAATATTTTGAAACAAAAAATGAGCAGAAAACATGAATAAACTCAGATTAATTAGGTACAGCTATGAAGGTAAACAAGCCATTAAAAGCTGCACGTCATACCGTGTGGTTTTGACTAGTGATTCAGGGTCATCATAAGATCCTTAAGCAGTCGGTAACATCTGTGCACCTCATTCAACAGAATAGAAAAGGATTTCATGTTAGGTCCACACCACTGTGGTTTGACTAAAATGTTCATGACCCCGGTGGATAATGCCAGGTGTGGCAAACACTCAATTGACATAAGGAGTTACCATAACCCGTGGTGCATTCATAAACTTCGATCAATAGATTGAGTAACTGAAGATGTTGGAGACAAACAGCGGTAAACGTCCACGTTGCTGCGCAAACTGATCGAGACAACGACGTTAATTGAACATTGCAAAACTGTTTATATCTTCCTTGCAAACATGCCACGGTTTCAAATCACAGAGCAGTATACACAGTTCATTTAGAGTAACAAACGGACGTCTTTCCAACGCCACGCACGACAAGATAAGCAAAAGCTATCAGTTCTCGTTGACCAGCATAAATTGATGAGATGCAGCTATCTAAGTAAGAGAGACGACCACTTTACTAAGCAGACTGTATGCAATAAAGGAGGAGGGAATGGAGACATCCAAACCGACTGATCTGACCGTTAACCGTATCCAGCATAATCTGGATATTTTGGCCGAAAGGGCTAGATACAATAATATCGCCCGTACATTCCATGTCAGTCAGCTTGGTGCTAGGAAGAAACTACTTACTAGAGATCAGAATCTCTGAGCGCATCTTTTAAAATGTTGTTCATGGCAAATTGGAACGCGAACGGAAACAGAGCACTCAAGGAAACCATTAGAAGTGACAAACGAAGACGATAGTTACCTACAAACTCCCACTCTGTTTATAGGGCGAACATACCCTAACGAAGTTCAATGAAGCTAATCTTGCGAAGGACAGCTGTGGAGAACAGTAGGGTGGAATCGAATCGAACGTAGTTATTAGGTCCAGAAATGCGATCACTGGATACCCATAAGACACTGCTTCAAGCTTCGTTGCAGGATGGAAATGCATCCAACGAACACGTGATCGGGTAGGAATCCTGCCTGTTCTTTACGGGTCAATTTTTTTTGCGCTTGGAGAAACGATGTAATCAAATCACTGAGTAACTTAGAAGCAACAAGAACGAGACTCTTGCTATTGTGATTATCATAGACTTTGAATCTACTTTGGAAAACACGAATAACTAGAGAGAAGCGTCAGTAACCAGGTTCCTTTTCTGTGCCCCTTAACCTTTCAACCAAATAGTGGGGAAAAACATTATCAACAATGAAGTCAGAGTTAGGAAAGAAACCACGAAAACCATCCTCGACCTCGGTTTAGAAACGACAAATTCACACAACAATTCTGGGTAAAACATCTCGGACAGGTTAGCAAGATGTATCGAGACTAGAAATGCAATATCATTGGACAATCGAGAATGTAAACCAGGAGGAGCCCGCTAACATAAGCGCTTTAAGTATTAAGTCCCAACTCATTAAAAGGCTAGAGCGCACCCGTATGGCGGAAACATAAACGTTGACTGACTGATCAGAACAAGCAGGCTGAGCAAATGAAATCTATAAGCTTTCAAACATTATCATTCCAATACGAACGGCATTTCCTTGTAACGAAAACGCACAAAATTTACAACATCGAAATAACGCGAGTGAAGAGTCCCTTTAAACGAAAACCATCAGTGTAGTTAGTATGGGATTTCCACTCCGGAAGTGACATTAACAAAAGCGATCGATTTGATTTAGAAACAGCCTGATAGACTATTTTTGATTCACAGAAATCCGATAGATGGATGTAAGTGATAGAGCACAAGCACAACCACCCATCTGATAGAACTTATCTGTCAAATGCGATGATGACTAAAATCTAACAGGATAATTAGAATGGCCAGGCCTGCTAGGGTTAAAGTTCACTACCTGATTGAGGTAACAGTATNAAATGCACTCACTTCACAGACAACTCGGCCAAACAACGACAACACTCACGCCACTGAGCTAGATGAAGATCGGAAGATGCTCGCAAAACCGATTTCTGGCTGACTGTTGGAGGGACCACAGATACCATCTTGAAGCATCAGCCCTCCAGTCTCTTTGTACAAAACCGATAGTTAATTAGAAATTGGTCCAATAGAAAGGCCTCGATTGTGCTACTTAGACAACGCCGACAGCCGTTTGACCTAATGCTCACGTTTCAGGGTTCCTATAAGCATGTGAAACTGTGCATAACCAGTATATAGGGATCAAATTACAGAGCTAAAATTTTCAATGTGTGTTTCCGAGAAGCAGCATACGTCAAGAGCGACGGTTTTCCAAGTTAGGACCGACTGTTTGTTGTCCTATATTCCTTGAAAAGCACTAGCGTAAAACGTGTACGAGATTAAAGAAAGTCAACAGGAATAGACCTGATGTGACGTAATAAGCCTGCTAAATTCAATCACATCACAAAGAGAAGTCAGGTCTTTGTTTTCATCAGGGACGCCACAACAATCATTAGTATTCACACTATCAGTGGACTACTACAATCTAACATGCTTGATGAACGCATACATATACTTGTATATAGAGAGGAAGGACTGAATAGTGGGATAGGCTAACGAGATAAAATTACCGAAGGAGGAGCAAGCCAATACCGATTAACTGCCCAGAAAGTGAAGGAAGCAATATTGAAATTACACTTAGTGTTTATCGTTCCCATATCAATCCACACAGTATGAATGGTCTAGGTGACAGGGACCACGGCGACGGCTAAAGACAGGCAATACACAACAGACTGAATCACTGACCAGTTGGGATAAACGCAACAATTAGATTTATAGCTTCGTTTACAATGAGATACCAACAGCATGGTAGAATCGAACTTACCGATGGATGCCATCCGGTCGGCAATCCCATTGACCTCGGAACCGACGAAGAGAGATCGGGGAATTGGAGAGGGTTCTTGAGTGTGAAACCCGGAGGACAAGTTGGTGACCGTATGCGGCTGTGTCGTATGCCGCTGATCCGAAAGCGCACCGACGGCGTATTCGCCGCGATGGACAACAGACGAGGGAATATCGCCCACTAGACGATCACGGACGCCATGATTCATAAGCGTCTTGTGCAAATAAACGGAACAGGGTTGGGCATCCCATCCGGAAACATTCTGCGTTAACCGTGGGGTACACTGCGTTTCGAAGAACTGAGTACCATCCTGAGGATAGAGAGCCTGCTCCGCCAGTTGATCACGTGAACAATAATCGGAGCTTACGGTGGGTTTTTCGTAACGCCTCTTCGTTAATTGCTGTTCGCGCATTAGGCGCTTTTTACGGTAATAAACCTGGTGCGATCGGTAAGACACAGAGACACGAAAGTGAATATAATTCAGCCGAGGTAAAAAAATGTGAGGACACCCCGAAAAACAAATCGCTGTAACAAAAAGACATCCCGTCGTAGTTCCGAATAAACCGCTGACGATGAAGTCCACAAACAACGACACGACCATCACTGGGGACACGTGAACACAGACGGAAACTAACAAAAATGAAAAACGTATAGAAACAGAGCGGGCGTTGGGGGTTCGAGAATAGTCTTAGTAATCTTGGAAAACCATCGCGGAAATTGCCATTGTATATGTTGGTGGTTGGAACTCTACGTGTTCAGGCATATTCAAATAGCCTCCTGCTCCGAATGTCAGCGTGGCTAGCGGTGGTCAGAGCCAAAGCACGCTTGCCTATAATCGTCGCTGCAAGTAGATCGCGTCACTTGAGATCCCACGTATACACCCCATATAAAGTGCAAGCCAGAAGAAATAAGATTGAGAAACGTGAATGCAAGTTTTCGTCGTCCAGCTGACCAGTACTGGTTAGCAAAATAGTGGGAAAGTATGAAAGTGAAACCCTTAGCTCTCGGAGGCAAAACAGACTTCAATGTAGAAAGATATTGAAAACAATGGAAAATAGAATTTCAAGGTGGAATATACGTTAGTATATTTTAAACGGAACCATAAAAACATAAATCTGAATTTGAATTGAAAGACCGAACAAAACTTTTAGTATGTAATGCACCAATGAGGTGGATGAAAAGGTAGCAAATCACTACGACCCACGTTACTGAAATCGAGAGCGGGTGATTTACCAAACGAGGGGGGTCGATGATTGATAGAAACGAAAAATGTATAGTCGACTCAACTTGCTTGCGCCTAGGGCACTCGTCGTCTCTGCTGACGGTTCGTTGCAAGGCGCGTCGATGATCTACTAATGAGAGACGATTGGCACGTTTTCAGTCCCATGTATTGAAGTGCCACAAGGTAACGTTACCACGACCAGCGGTATCTACAGTTGCGCCTCGAACTGCACGCTCGAATTCATGGCCGCGCACGTATGCATACGCATACAGGGTATACCTCACATATTTACTTTTAACACTTTCGATAAACCTATGATTTGGCTAAAACTGTTCGAATCGACCTATAACGACAATTTGAAGATAGTAAAAGCAAGATTTCCTCGAGATGACATGGGTGTTTGCACGCCCGGTTGATCATAACTCCTAGATAAACAGGAGAGTGAAATTCTCCATCGAAGCCAGCGGATAGTGATGATCAAGCGACAGTGTATCAGTCGTTTCCACTTATGTTTAACTGCCACAAAACTATGAAAAAAGCAGACACTGCGAGCGACGAGAGAAGGAAAAAGAAGAGGACGGGAAGGGGCCTGATTAGCAAGAAAGCTTCGTCTACAGAGCCTAACATTCGGCATCAATGTGCCTACATCTGGCAAACAAAACAAATAACCGAGCTGTAAATGAAAGTAAGGAGGCATCAGCAACACAGCTTCCTCAAGGCTTTCACTACCTCACACCATTAACTGCACTCACCTCACAGTCAACTCGGACAAACAACGACAACATTCACGCCACGGAGTTCGATCAGCCGCCATCTCACCTAGTCTCCAACCACATACTTTGTGAGTCGCGAAGTCCCCAACCAGGGAGGCGAACCCAACCTACAGTGACCAACCCACTGGTGAACTAATTCACTTCCGCACATCAGTCTATCATCTGTTCACCTCGCATTTTACGGCAGTCAACCGCAGCGTCGGCAAAAGAGCGAATAGTGGAAACGCAATGGTGACTGCGCTAGCGGTTAATCATACGTTTACGAGTAAGAGTCTCGATCAAGATTTGGGCGGTCTGGCGACAAACAATTGACGTGCGACCTAGTATTTCACATGGTAGCAGATACCTTGCATTGGCCGATTGAATTTCCTGGCTCAAAGCAGAACGCACGTGGCAGTGGGTTGGAACTGAAGCAAGTTTTTCCAGATAAAAAATCCACCTGTATTCTAACGCGCAACCCAGAAAGCCAGAAGACTGCAGTTTGTCACGTCTCTTTTAATTGACTTACCTAGCACAAGTGACTCTGTAGGTTCGATAAACCAGTTCAGTCCGACAGGTCGCAGAAATGCGTGAGTCACTGATACGAGTCAAGATCCAGTCTCTTTGTGACGGAGATACAAAAGATAAACGTCACACCATACAGAACGGAGAGCACACAAGACGCGTGCACAACAAAAAGTTTATGCAAAATAGCCGTTACACTTGAAGCGTTACTACTCTGAACCCAATCAGCTTATCAAATATGATCGGACACCAAAAGAGACCGAAAACGTCTCCCGATTGAGACTGATTAATCGTCAGCTGGCTGGCTGGAAATAGTTAATCGAGTGGTCATATAAAATTATTTGATTCGATAGGTTATACTAGCCCAGCTGTATGGTGAACACATTCACATTCTGTTTTGTTTATTGAGCTACACAGATGACCAGTGGACTGTATTCAACCAAGTATCGATAAAATGTTTCGCACAGATCCGGCGTAAATAAACGGAGTCAAGCAGAGGCTAGCAAACATCGGGCAGAATAGGACAGTGATGAGAAAGTTCCAGGTTGGTCGATCCCACAGGAACCGCTTAGCTGCATAAGAGTAGTCTTAATAACTTCGGACTCACCTCGTTTATGTTTTTATAGGTCAGTATTAGATTTACCGACATCTTGCGCAAAGGTATCGTGGATGGATCCCGATATCGCATGACAGAATCACCAATCGCAAGGTGGTGGTGATAATGGAGTAACCTTGGGAAGTTTCCACCACTCGATGCACCAGAAGTATTCGCGCCGATGTGCGAAGCAGTTTCCAAGCTCTTCAAGTTGCCGTGGAGGTAAAACTTTTCGTTCGAGTGCTGAGCGGCGTAAGTTTGAGCCGCCAGGGCTGCGGCTGCTGCTGAGGCACCCATAAGTCGTTGGCGCGCACTGATTACCGAGTCTTCCGGCACCGTCAAGGCGGTGGTCAACCCGATAGAACTAGATGCGGCCACCGAGGCGAGGCACGTCGCGGGAAGTGATAGGTCATCTAATCTGTACTGGTTCACGGATACATGTGCATTGGTGGTAGCCCAATCAGGACTGGTGATATTAGGCAAACGACCCGCAGTAGATAACGACGGACTTGTTAAAGGATTCGTACAAGCACTCTCGTTAGACCCGGAAGAACTCGTTTTGGTCATTGGTGAGGCTTGGTCATCTGGAGCAGCGTGAGAGAGAGCTGAAGAGAGTGAAGTAGAGGAAGTTGCGATGTACGGCTCCGCTTCGTGAAGCGGCATCTCTTGATAAGCACTCACAAAAGGTTTTGTTCCATTTGTGACGCGTTCGTAGACAGACGGATTCACTGCCACTGAATTCACAAACCAGTCTCGGGTGGGCACGCTCTCGACTTTATCCGCACCATGAGAACAAACGGGATGTTGATTGTCGAACGACAGAAACTGTAGGGGAAAATCCTGTGGATCGTCGGCGTTCATGGAATGGAACATTACTGTGGAGGAAAGTGGAATTTGCCCTCGCGACAAAGGTGGTGGGGGAGAAGGACGATGACGTGCGAAGTGTGGCAATGCATCGCCACTAAGCCTAGGCTCTCCCAGAACAAATGGCATATTGAGGTGCCCAATATCATAATCACCAGATCCACGACCAGAATGCTCCGAATAAGCGAACTGCTCATTTGGCAGTTCGCTAATCAATAGGGCATCGTCGTCCTCTTCATAGTCTTCGCTTGGACTCGCCATGGCTTCCGAATTTTTATTAGTATGATCGATATATTTCAAGCCATCGACTTTGTTGTCTGCGCGCCTCTTCTGATCTCCGAGGGACACCAGCACATCTAGGCCTGTGACTGACCCTTGAGAAATGTGTTCTATCAAATTACGTCCATCTGCTTTGGTTAAAAAATCCAAAAACGAATCATGGCATGGTTCCTGTAGGTTTTGCACATCAACACATTCCGACTCCTGATAGACACCTACTCCGCCATCACTGGCACGGGAGCAAAACGGCCCTGATGGTTGCGCAGAATTGAGTGGGTCCTTTGACTGGCATAAATGCATCGAGGACCTCTGGAAGCAGAGATATGACAAAGATTAGGACGGATACAGAGAGATTGTGAACTACGTAAAGAATGATTGGTAGGCATCCGCATCGGCGAGTGCAGAAGCCCGACCTATGAACATCGGTGCGACGTCACACGACTGAAGAACTGGGAAGTGTCGTTTGGCGAAGGTGTGCGTGGGCGTTCGGATTGTTGAAAGTGGGAGACAAAGGTTTATTCTGATCACTCTAATCCGGGCATTTTTCAAATTTTTGTTGAGCTACAAACGGATAAAAACATAAAATGACAGGTTTATCGGAATAAACTCAAATGGGTACTTACAAGGTAGTCAGAAAACAACAACGAAAGTAAATTTATAAAGATACCCCGAAATCAAAAAAGAATCATAAGAACGGTTATCTCCAGGAGAATTCGAAAGGGAGCGTTGTACAGCTTAATAAGGATACAACAATATGGTAGAATAAACTTGGACCGAGAACCCGATAAAACCTTTGTCATACAATGCCCCAATATAGCTGGAAAAAGGAAACGACAGACCATCACGACCATTCATGCCACTGAGCTCGACTAGCCGCCATCTCACCTAAAGTCTCTAACCACCGACTCTGTGA
>QNGE01001104.1:124137-161700 GCA_008508345.1 Paragonimus westermani | reverse complement strand
GTTGTGTTGTTTGCAAGGTGTAGGCACCTTGATGCTGAACGTTTGAATAGGGACGTAGTCATTTTCAGTAGTTAGGTCCCTTCCCGTCCCCTTCTTTTTCGTTCTCTCTTTCTATATAGGGTTTGCTGTTTCTTCATGGTTGTGTGGCAGTTAAGCATTAGTGTGAACCACTGATGTATTGCTGTCTATGATGATGATGATGACTTATTACATATGAGAGTGCCATCTGTCTCGCTAATAGCTTCACTGACAGACTGTCACGGGGGACCAGTGGCACGGATCAGCTTAAACAGTTTGCCGGTGTTCCCTGAAGTACAAGCGATCTCCACTTCCTCATATTTCTCCAATAAACAAGCCTCGCAATCAGCCTTTAGACTACATTTCAGTTTCCCACGGATCTCTTCTAGTCTTGATATGTGAACTGCCAAGAGGAATGCTCCGTCTGGCTTCTAACAACCCCAGGAATTTCTTCGAGGTCCAATGCCTGTTCAACTCATGTACCTTCGTGCCGCATGCTACAGTACCTGATTCCCGAATAACCTGTGAGATTTGAGTCCAGCAGCTATTAGGATCTTCGGAGTGAGAAACACTATAGCAGCCTTCTAGTTCAGTTTGGCACTTATACTTTACCGACAATATAGCCGATTTCTCAACAGCTAGTTGTAGTCGATGTGATCGTTGCCCAGCAAAACGAGGAACAAAACGACAACATACCGACGTTTGATCCGAATGCAGGTACGTGCTCCAATAAGGACGATAGTCCTGAATAGAGCCCGTCCTCCCAAAACTCACATGTATGTGGTATTTCTGAGACCAGGCCTGATTCGGAGAAGGAAGACGCCAAGTGTAACAGTGACGCGCACAATGCCTAAAACTACTGCTAGCTAAAAACAGCTCATGCTCAGCCGTCACAGTCGCCCGCCATTTTCTGAGTTATGTGATGCTATCCAAAACCTTGCCGCATATACAAGACTCGGGTGCACCGAGGCAGTCGACCTGAGCGTTCATATCTTTGACCAGAACGGATGTCAGAACCACATTTCGACCGAGGGAGAGCGGCCAGATCTGAGTAAAACGCGTCCTTGACACCGGCGTCACTACAGTCAGTAGAAGGATAAGAAGACACAATGAAAGGATTTATGAAAGCCTCGCGTCTAGAGATGACCTTAACAGAACCTGCCAGGCGGCCGCAGCCGTCGTGCTGAGAACTATACCTACTCCAGCCTGACTCGTTACCGGCGGAGTGTATTATCAGTATCGGGTGGATAATACGGGAGCTGTTAGTTCTGTACTCTGACTACTGTCCTGGATTCTAGTCTCTGAGATACAGCAAACATCAATATGTAGCGAGTCTAACGTTCGTGCGAGAGTGGTCTGCTGACCTATCTGTTTTAGCGTGCGAACGTTGAAGGACATACATTAGCTGGCATTCTAGGCCTAAGCAAGGGACAAGGGAGGTGTAGGTTGTGAAAGATAGGACTCACCGGCACAGTCTTACTGTGATTAGCTATATCTATTGTGGGACCTGCAGAGCAATAAGTAGAAATTGGGGAATCGGGAGGGGTCTGAGAGCTAAATCTGATAGGACAGTTGGGGAGGGGTCAGCAGTAGCATGTTTTCGCCTATCCACCCTGCTGTATGCAGCAGATATGACGACTCGGTTTATTTTGTGAGACGGCCGATGCAGTATGGAATTGTTAATGTTGTGAGGACTAATGGTTGAATGAGGGCTGAGATACTGCCAGGATACCCAGACCTAGACAAGAGAACGATTAGGGTTCTCAACCAAAGCCTTTGGCTCAAAAGCCTGCACCGGAAGCAGCAGGTGGGCAGCAGTGCATCAGGGCCGGAACATTTTTCGGAAAAAGATATCAACCGGGAGGACCAGGAGACTGTAGCTTGTCAGACTTGTGCCTATTGGCCTGCCCTGTTATGATTAACTCCGTTGACATGGTCACCACACCGTACAGTGTAGCCCAAAAGGTCATCGAGAGGAGCAAGCCATCATATCGCATCAAGGTCTAGTCTCGTTGTGACAGATTTTGTACTCTTAAAAGAAGGAGGATGAAAGTGATGTATGCATATTTCTAGGACTGTTCACTGAATATATCATACAACTCGACATCTTTGTTCTCTCTCGCTTCACGTTCTACGCTTCAATTACAAAGCGATTAAAGTCCACATTCCCAAATTCCAACCTCCCCGTTTACGTCTAACGCGTTTCGGCGGATACCAAGGATACAGCAAAGCTATTGAGCAAATGGCTCAGAAAAATTTTGCCTGCTGTTGTTTCTCACAATTAAGGACTCCGGATGCCCTGGATCAGCAGCACGGACAAGCCTGAAGAATGTGCGAGCATTTCCTGGAACAAAAGCTGTCTCCATTTCCTTAGGCTTCTCCGTTGGTCAAACCTCATGACTGGCGATCAGGTTACACTTTAACTTCCTACGGATATGCTTCCCAAACTTTATATGAACTGTCATGAGGAATGTCTCGATTGACACTTAACAACTTCAGGAATTTCTCCGAGACACATTACTTGTTTAACCCACAAACCCCCGTGTCGCATGCCAGAGAACCTGCTTCATGCATGGCTTGATATCTGGGTCCAGAATTTATTAGGATCCTCGGGGTGAGAACTGCTAAACCTGCTTTCCAGGCTAATCTGGCACCCATGCTTTCGCCAGTCAGTCGTTGTTGCCGGTAGGGTTGTTGCTTAGCAAAAATATTAACAAAACGAGGGAGTGCCAACGCCTGAACTGAATCCAAGTAAGTGCCTCAATAAGAATAATGGTCATGAATGCGGCCACGCGGTCAATAACCAAGATCGATGCTGTCTGAGACCAGGTCTGATTCGGAGAAAGGGGTATCAAATATAACGATAACGCACATATCTAAAGCTAGTGCTCGCTAAACAGTTGCAACAGCCGTCCACCATTATCTAGGCGATTTGATACCCGTCCAAACCTGCTACCTGCACGAGACTCGATCTTATCAGGGTGACCGACCTGGACGTTTATATTTCTCTCAGAATAACTGTATCACAGCTGCGTACCAACCTACGAGCGGTCAGATCCGAGTAAATGGTGTTCTTCACGCAGATGGAGCAGAAACAGACAGACTTCTGAAGAACTGGCGTGTAGAGCTGCACTTGAGAGCCTGTCAAGCGGACGGCGCGAAATCTATCACTAACAGGAATCAACCAATGCAGCTGCGGTCCCCGAGATGAGGATTATACCTACTCCAGCCTGATCGTGGGGTCATACACAGTGTACGACCAACACCGAGTAGAAAGAGCGGGTGTTGTCAACTCCACACGTTGAATACTGTACTGGATTCCAATCTTTGAAGTGCAGAAGTTATTGACATTCACAGTGATTACTGTGATTAGCCATTTGTTGTGACATCTCTGGAGCCTGAGAGCCAAATTTGACAGGACAGTGGTGGAAATCTCAACAATGGCATGTCTTCACTTACTCACCTTGTCGTATATAACAGATGGGGGAGCCGGTTTATACTGAAAGACGGTCGATGAGGTATGGGGGGACCGGTGTTGTGGATATTCACAATTGTACTTGGGTCTAGTTACTGCCAGAACGCCTATGACGAGGCAAGAAGATGAATAGGGTTTTCGACCAAAGCCTGTAGCTAAAATGCCTGTAACGCAAGGCAGTGGGTGGAAGGTAGCGTACTAGAACTAGTACTTTACTCGAAAAGAGATGTTACCCCTCTTCCAATCCCCAACTTAGAAGATTGGTTCGTTAGACATCTACCTGCTGGCCTGCCTGGTATGGGTGGCTCTGTCGGTGTGATCACCACATCGTCCAGTTTAACCCAATAGATCATGCGCAAGTCGTTACACCGCTCTCAACAGAAAGGAAGAGACGGTATCCCTCATGCTTTTAAATTCAGAGGGTGAAAGTGGACTCCAATTTCCAGATTCTAGCAATTCATTGCAGATTTCAGACCCATCAAACCCCAGCGTCAGTGACCGATTACAGCGCACGTACTAACGTCGATGCATCCCAAGCAAACATAACTAAGAATCGCAACCAACAATCCTCATCACCTCCAGCCCTCGACTCATCTGACCATGGTGTAGGTGAGCAACATCAGCCAACCATACTCGAGCGACAGCAAAGAACGAGACCTCATGTTTTGAGAGACGGTGAAGTGTGGCAATCGTTCTTCTCTCAAACTGCACCATTTTCGATCAACGAAACAAGACTGCGGAGAAGAACGTGATGGACTGTGTTGTTGCATTATTCTGTTCTATGAATCGTATCAACTATCGTTCTTTCCATTTTGGCTGTCAATTCAAATGTAAGATGAATAAGGCCTTCTTTACAGGTCTCACATCTCAATCTCAGATTAACTGAATCGCAGCGATTTTCCAGTCATACTGCATGAACCGAAACTACCACGCGTTTCAAACAGCAACTCAAAAGGCGGATGACTTATTCGCACCGTGCAAATTGTGTACGTCGTCCGCGTAGAATACGCCGCCTTCTTAAAGACCGTTCAAACTTCTCAGCGAAGCATGAAATTACGGACAACTCAGAGGATCTGAATGCTTTCTGCACTATTCGGGCGAGAAATCGGTGAATGTACTGTGTTCATTTAGGTAAATATCCTGCTGGTGACTTGTGCGAATACAGATTTCTCATTTAAGTACATGCGTCGGATGATAAAAAATAAGCTTCCAATTCTTTCCCTGCGATTGCCGACGGGAAGACTTTTACCGAAACTCCAGTGGTTGACGAGGTACTCAATGAGTAGTATTCGGTGTTCTACAATTTTGAACCGCTCAAGTGAAAACCTGCAACTGCCACCTTATCCCCAATTGTTCTGACGTGTTTTGACTGACCTGCTGCAAATTAACTCCAAAAAATTCGTCTTCACCCCAAAAGAGACCACCCCTTCCACATCCGTAGAGCAGACCTTGGCAAACGAAAGACGATGCAGAATTCATTCAGTTACGCTTTCGCCCATTCCTGAAGTTCATCCTCTCATCACTTCTTTGCTGTGACTCCGAAATTCGCTGTGATATCTTGACCGGTAAACAAAGACTCTTCGCCCCTTTAATTACCGGCGAAATATTTTCAGTCATTTTCATTGTATCTCCCACCCCAACATCCATTCCACTGTCAAGCTAATCACTGACCCCTTCATGTGGCCAAACATTGGCAGGGACCTACGTGAATAGGCTAAACATTGTCTGTCGTGCCAGCGGAGTAACGTACACTGTCATACCATCATCTCACTGGAACGTTGTGTATCGGACGCCCGCGTCAAACAAGCACGTGGACATAGTAAGCCCACTTTCATCCTCGAAAGACTACTCATTTGTTGGCTTGCATTAACCGTTCCAAATGCTGGCTCATACACGCTATCTCAGCCGAAAACGTCGCATGGACGTTTACAGAAACCTGGGTATTCTCCTTCGGTGTACCAGCTTCCATCACTACTGACCGCGGTTCTCAGTTCACATTCACATTGTTTCCCGATCCGCAACACATACTTGGCTATGAACACTTCCGAACAACCGTCTACCACCCCACGGCCAACGGCTTAGTGAAACGTTTTTAGCGTCAATTTAAAGCCGCCATCCTCGCTACGATGTCTGGCTCACACTGGCTAAAAAACTTGCCCCGTCATCTTGCCTGGTATCTGAAGCACGATTATGGAAGACATCGGTTGCATCCCAGCTGGGTTTGTCTATGACAGCATCTTACGTCTGCAAGGTGAAATGCTTACGGATTCCAGAATCACCGGTGAGACGGCGCTAACACCTTACGCTAAATGTTTAGAACCACACACGCGCAGGCTAAAGCCAACACCCATGAGGATAAATTCGAGGCAGACCCAAACACATGAAGACTTGAGTACATGCCCCTTCGTGTTTACCAGTGTTGACGCATAGAAAGTCCCCTCCACCAACTAATGATGGTCCCTTTAGTGCTCCAAAGTGAGGACAAGAATCTCATCGTTAACCGTAATGGCATTCATGATTTGGTAAGCGGATCCTTCTGATCTGTCTCATCCTCCGGTTACGCTCGTACCTTTGTCTCATCAAAGTCTTCCGAACAAGCCCATTCCACGACCTCCACAGACAGTTTCGAAGTTCCACGGATCCACTGACGATGTGCAGCTCTTCTGTTTACCTTCACCACAAACACGTTGTGTACGACCGAGTAAACATCCTATCCGTGTTGCAGATTGCACACAATAATGTCTTTCACCTTCTTTTCGAGTCTCGTATCCTAATCAACGTTCTAGGGAGGGAAGTTCCGTAGCGTTTGTAGTTTTCATTGTTTTTCGAACCCTTTACCCTACCCAAGTTTCCATGTACATTTAGTGTTTAGGTCATGTAACTCGAAAATACACTTCTTCTTGAAGGTCGCGAGCCGTTTTTCCTCTCCATTTCCTGTCATTTGCGCAGTTTTGGGAAGTTAAAGGTTAACGAAATCAACTGTCCATTTCAGTTAATCTTCTAATTCATCTGTTCCCGCGATTACCTTTGCCGGTGGACTCAAAATCCTCTTAAGAGCAGCACAACAGATGGAATCCATTGGAAATACTTTCATTCAACGTAGCGCAACCCTATGCCAGTGTAGCTTCGTGAACTAGCGGGCCAGTTGTTTTTAATCTCATCGCATGTTGGCTTCACGTTCGTACTTAAGCTGTGTATAGTGCTTACATGCGTTACACGTGTCACTCGATGATTGTTAGCACGTTTACCGTGACAGACATTGTGATGGTCGGCCTGGAGAAAGAGCCAGCTAATTCAACATCATCTAGCGTATCTGCTTTTATCACGGAATTGACTAGAAAATGGGTTTGCTGCCTCTAAAATAAGCAGAGGGGGCCTTTTCACGGTCGGGGCATACGGACTCAGTGAAATACATCGGGCATACGGGTATTAACTCAGTGCGTGCGGCCTACGACAATTTGATGTTTCCTTTATACTGCCAAACTATGGGTTATACCGTGGTACATTCATACAAGTTTGTAATTTTTACGAAACTGCGAAATGTTTTCTCAGTAGCCATGCCTACATTTGGTGTTCCTAAAAAAACACCTAGAAGAACGCTGCAGACAGCAACCAGTGAAGTAGTAATTCACTTTTAACCGTCCTGAACAATGCGCATGCTTCTTGGGTAAACGCAATGGACGCTCAGAAAAACTCTGTTACGGGTCACGTGGTGCAAGCCTGCGCCCAAAGGACCATACAGAACCATGTACAATAATCCTACGCCTTTTCATACTGATAAAAAAGCGTTTCACACGTTTTACGGTGCTCATCAGACTGCCGATTTCGTACGGTAATCATGTGTATACCGGTTTGAAGGAAGATATACTGGCCGTTAGGCGTATTCAGTGTGCTGCTATAAAGACGGTCATTAGTAGATTCCAAGTACGTATACTTGTTTTGTCTCATGAGCTTTTAGGGAGTAGGCTTAAATCACACGGTGCATCACGGAGTTCATCGCATGTTGAATACGCCCACCCAGGGACCACGTGCGTCGCACGGGTCCGTTATAAATTAATTGACGCCAAACACAATATTTTTGGAATAAAGCCCTGAAAATTCCTTAACAGCGTGAAATGTATGCAAGGTAATTGAAAAAGCACACCATAGCTTTGAAAAAAGTCCACCAAAGAACTGCGCTATATCCGGATATAAAGGAATAAAATGTATAACCTGAGTAAAGTTAGACTTATTACCGTTGTAAACGATGCGAACTTATTTCAAGTCTATAGCAATTTGAGTGAACTCATTCGTCTTCATAAATTAAATATGGTCACTACGACCAACATTTATCGACTACCAGGCACTCCACAACCATGACTGCAACCAGTACCCCAGAAAAAAGTATGCAATGCAGATGTTTGAAAATGAACACATTTAGCCAGTAAATGTAATTTTGAGAAGAATAACGTACTCACCCTTAAGCCATCCCAACGCTTACAAGCCAAAGACGACAAGAGCACCAGCGGCCTGGGCCGCAAAGCGAATTGGGCGGTGTATCGTATTTGTCGCCATTAGAACGAATTGCTTCAATAAGCTTTTGACCCTTCGAGTGTGAGTAATAGCAAACGGGAAACCATGTTTTCACGTGACTAGTCAGATAAGAAACAACTGCAGTCAGCGATTTCAACGAGTTACACGCATGTTTTATGTTCGTGGGTTGTAGCGTCTATTTTGGTGCTGGTGTAACGACCCTATTTGTTTACTGGTAACTCTGTCAAAGCTACGATTGTTAGTTGTACTTTTTTCTCACCAATTTTTTCATGCGCATAAACGTTTGTTTGAACGAGTGCGGTTATCGACATGTATTCTACGCACTCGAACTTACGGCTCCGCCACGTGCTCGCTTTCCGTTCCTCTGTATTAACGTTCCATCTCGTTATTCGCTTGCTCTCACATCGGCTTCACGTGTCAGCAATATACTTTTCTCCAGTAACACACTGGAACAGCTGCTCCCTGAGTGATCTTTGTGTGTACCAAAGGAAACCCACAGAACTTCGTTGTGTCTAATTTCTGTGTATCAGTCCACAGGTGTAAGGGCTAATAAGAATAATACACACCTTTATTGCTACTCAAAAGTGTGTCAGCGGACCCACGTCACTCATTTGAGTTTTGTTTTATCGAACCATTTTGCATTAATGGTGACCGCGCCAAAGGATTACTTTCAGCCATCTTGCGTAACTCTCTACGTGAAAAATGAACACTAAGAAGTCACAAAGGTCGAAGGGTTATTCGCGTGCTGACGTTCACCGTTTGGCTATGGTAGCGCCCCCGGAGCGTACTGGAGGCAACTGTACGACACTCAGTCTATTGTAGCGACCCTATTTTTTATTGCTAACTGTGCTGAAGTTATAGTCAGCATTTATTCTCTTTCTCCTCCCCACATTTTGCATGCACTAAAACGTTTGTTTGAAAGAGTATGGTTACCGTCATGCCACCCGCGCACTCGAACCTTTCTGCTCCGGTGCCTGCTCGCTCTTCGCTCGCTCTCGTCGATTTCACGTGTCAGCAATATATTTCGCGTACACTCGTTGCGTTGTTCGTAACTGACCGGCCATAGCCCGTCTGAAATCTACACCGTTGTGGCAGAGAATGAGCAACCTATTCCTCCAGCTTCGCAACATTTTTAGGGTGAGCGTTATTTTTTATGTGAACTTAAAAATCTAGACGAACTTCCACTTGCAACTACTTCTTCGGTCGTGGAAAGTGCCAAGGCAGATACCTTAACGGAAACAATGTCCGCTGATTATATTCTCCAGCCTTTCACTTCGAAGATCGCTCAAGCAGTGATGACAAGGAATATCTCTATGTCGCCGGATGCAGGTATGTGACAATGTCATTCAACATTACCGCCATCATTATTTTACACGACGTCATCGGTACGAACGAGAGGAAGAGGACACCCACAGAAGTTGTCTGCGCGATTGCTGCAGAGGCTCGCCTATCTTTAAAAGCTGCCGGCATTATGTTCCGTCACTTGAGGGAAGTGTTGTCTCAGCTGCCGTTGGATGCACGTAGTCTGTTGGTAACACCACGGAATTGTACACGCACATTCATTTAGGGTGGAGAACAAGTCCACTTTGGTTTGACTGAATGCTTATGCCACGCCGTACGTGGGCGATGGACAGAAGACGTGAATGTTCTGCGACTTCAGCTGCATATTGATTGTGTGACCATTTTCAACAGTTCACATTTGCGACTGTGGCCCATCCTTGGAAGGTTGACATCCACTTCCAGACCAGTGTTCATCGTGAGACTCTTCTGTGGTCTTTCTAAACCTGTGAATGTCGCCGAATATTTGGATAGCATGATAGAAGACTTGTCGATAGTGTTGAGGGTTGGTTTGTGGCTGTCAACATATAACCGCCGTGTGAAAGTCTTTTTGGATTGCGTAGTTGGTGATGCACCAGCCAGAGCTTTATTTCGTCAGGTGAAAAATCACACTGATTACCACCGTTGCGGAAATTGTACTGCACCTGGAGTGTGCGTGAACCGCAAACTGGTGTTCCCACCTAGCAATTACCGCTTACGAACAGATGACGACTTCAGGACCCGACGCCAAGAAGAACACCACTTTGGTAAGTCCCCTTTTTGAAAGGTTGAATGTGGACATGATAACATGTTTCCCACTTGATTACGTGCAAGTGGTGCGCCGGGGAACGATGAAACGGTTGATGAACCTACGGAGAGGATAATCTATCGATGGTCATCGCAGTTGACTCAGTTGGACAGTAGGCTGATGAGACTGAGAGGAGCCCCGGCTAGTGAGCTCCCCAGGAAATGTCGATCAACGTTGGACTGCAATCGTTGGATGGCAACGGAAGTTCGGCACTTCCTGTTGCACATTGGTCCAGTGGCGTTGAAACGAGGGGTGGATGACAAAATCTACGAAAAATGCCTACACTTCTCTGTTCCCGTATACCTACTTTGCTGCCCGAAGTGGTGAACGCACCATGTGGATTTCTTGCAGTCCTTGTTGCGAAAATCATTGGTTCAGTTCGCTGCTATATACGGTGAATCAGAGTTTGTCTTCGACTTCCACTGTGCCAGCCACTTGTGTTTCCATCTGAGTCGTACATGAGAACTTTACGCGATTTCGTACGATCTCCAAATATGCCCGCTTCGCAGATCTTCCGACGCATAACGGAATGCGTGCATGTACAGCCGTTAGATGACAGTGCACTCGTGAATGAGGCGAAGGCAACCACCATTCCTATAGCAGCGAACAAACAGGGTAGCTTCATTCACGAAGGCGTGATGTACTGTGACGTCAAGCCCAGCAACGTGGTGTCGGTGGATGGATTATCCGCGGTAATCACCGGCTTGGCTGGAAGACGCATTCATATGCAGCGTTTTGCAACCGGTTGCGACTTTTCTGACAAGAAGTTGCCTTTCAGCAGACTCTATATTTTTCTGTGTTCCCATATATCTACATCCACCTGCTGGGTGGACCATGAACGTATCCAGTGTAAAGGGTTGCTTCTACCATTAAAGGATAGTTTTGTATTTTACCTAGTAATGCTCACTTGGAAATTTGCCCGTGAAATAATTCCTACCTAATTTCTTGAGCAACAACACAATGGTGGCGCTAATGAACACTTCCATTTTCAGATGCATCGGGCGGGGAAGTTTGAGGGTGAAAGCGTTGGGATAGTCCACAGTTCGTGGGTTACGCAGCCGGGGTTCGCGCTCTGGCCGAGAATGGCATCTACAGAGCACCACAAGTTGCTCTTGAGTGGAATGACAGTACCCACTGGTTCAAAGACGTACAAAGTCAAGATGTATCGCGCGACAGGTATACGCTTTTGATATTCCTAACAGTTTCTAGACGAATTACAACTGGCTAACAGATATCAACGAATACTGGAACAGTTTTCAGACATACCATCGTCTGACGCCACGTACATAATGGATTGCGGCGGCAAACGCCTTATTTCACATCTGCAGACAAGCTATTGTTCGTTCTGACTTCACGTATGAAGTGGGAGAGAAACGGAAACTTCCAGTGTACGGCGTCGATATGGACCATTCTCCGTCACGACCACAACTGAAGGATATGCCCCATTCATCTTCATCTCAAACACGATGGACATTGGGGTCAATGGAGAACCCGACCACTCTCTCCAGGCCTACTGCTCCCAGGTATGTCGTTAGTAAAATGTCAATCAGTAAGCAATTAGTTCCACCATCGTTAGTCCACCAGCAGCACACAGTGAGGTAGTGTGCAAAAACGACATTGCCAAATAAGTGAGAGAGTTAAAAGTTAAGTTCATTTATTACGAATAATCACTGTGTTCACCAAGTGTCATTGAGAACTTAGTTCTCCAAAACATCAGAATCCGCAAGGAGTTGCATGCCCTACGGCTGGAAGTATATGCACTGCGATTCCAACTTGAACCTTCCGGTCCGTCATCCACCGCACAATTCCCCGTGCGATTCCCCATGCAGTCCATGGGGGACATGCAACTGTTGAATATGAAGCTGAAAGAAGTAGAAGTATATACCCAGCTAGTGTGTTCAATTTTTCTGATTCACAGTACGCAGGTGATCTTTCTCAGCAGTGTCGGCGGCACATCCATGAGTGAATGCACTCGTAGTGTTATGAGAACATTACTGACAGATGAAGTGGCGAAAGCCATAAACTGGAGAGGAGTGAACAATTGCGTTTCCATTGCCTCCTCACCCTTGGCCGCAGCCATCGTTGGTATGTTCGATCACTAAAAGTCATCGCTTGTTAAATGTAGAATCCATCACAAAGGAGGCTTACCCCGGTGTATCGCACGTGGACGTCAAGGGGACCATTCAAAGGTGGATTCGGAAGGCGAGATTGCGGGCAACAGAAAATCCGACGATCTCGTTACCGACACCTTTGCACTGTGATTCTAATTATGTACTCGTCACAGTGATGCAGATATTGCTGTGAAAATTGCACTTAATATAACCTAGGTTTATCTACGTGCCTTCTACATCGTTTTTTCGTGAAAGGGAATACTGCGTCGTCGTTATTGTGCGAGGTCAGATTTACGTATAACGGTACTGAGCTCCGTAAGAAAATAGACAATGTGCGGCATATGATAAGGTGGCTTAATGGGGGTGCGCGAATTTTTTATCCCAACGTTCCCTGAGTGGTCCCAAAGTGTCTAGTTGGAACACTCAGGGAACACTCAGGGACTGATCGTGCTACTATGGTTGGTTTATTCGTTGCGTTATTCGTAACCGATGGACTTTGGTCCGTTTGATTGTACAGTGGTAACTGTAGTGTACACAATTCGTAGTTTTCGGCGATTTCACCTACTGGCACACAGGCTCGAGGCAAGGGACTAAGGTTCCCGGATCCAGTCGGTTTTTCATCATTTTCAGCGAGCGTCTGTTAATCTGAAAGGCGATCATTGAAAACAGGGTGTAGCTCCGCTCCTTAAGGTTACAGTGAATACCGAGTACAGAGTAAGGTTACTCGCATAATGAAATTGTAGGCAAGTGAGAATAAGGCCAAACTCTGAAAAGACCCCTAGAAGCGCCGCTGATGACCTCAGGAGGAAGGCTGTTCCAGTGGTCAATAACCCTGCAAGGGAAGAACTACTACCTAAGCAAGGCCAAAGGACAAGTCTTAAAAAGCTTCCTTTTACTCCCTCGCCGGCCATCTTCACTCGCCACAGTGAAGAACTTTTCTACGAGACTAAAAGTGTGTGAGTATTGAACCACCTTGCATTCTTTGACATTAACGTAGGTGCAAATCAAGAATTTCGAGTCAAGACTCATAAGTGCAGTTGCTTAGGTCTGCGACCAGCTTTCTAGGCGCGCGCTGGACACGCTCAGCAGCTAATACGTCTTTCTTCAGGCCGGTATACACTACCTGATTCGCATACTCGAGTGGCGGCCTCATATACTCCGTAAAGCGTTTGAAACGTTTTCTCCTCTATGCGGGGAAAGTGCTCTTAATCGCCCTAAGAGCAGCGATAAGTGAATGATAATTTAGACAACAACCAGATGCCCAGATATGGTCGATTTTTATATATGTTGTGCTGGACGCACTATGAATCATGAAGGCATCGCAAGCATCCCCACCAAGTGACATGGGGGCAGTTACATTCGCAGAGCACTTCCGTACATTTTTCATGTGCCGTTTTGTCTACTTCATATGTACACTTGTTTGAAAGCATTACCATCACCTGTTTCATTTGCTCGCCAACAAAAACGAACGGGAGGCACCGTGCACCGTCTCTGTCTTCTTCGTATATGCGGATTTTTGGGCTGGTGAAGTAGTCGCACGGTGGAGTTTTCAACCCCGCGTATCTGCTAACTTATCGACGCTGAACGTTCGTCATCTCACGTCGCGTGTGGAATTACCTACCGGCCGTCATCTGAACCTACTCCCTGGGGCATCCCTTTATTTGGGTGATGGCCTATACAGTTCAGCGGACCTTGTTTTTTTAGTGAGTTGTTCCATTCTTATTGATACGTCTTCCTTTCTATTTGTACGCACAACTCTTGTACACATCCGTTACCGTTAAAGCTCTTCTTTGATGTTACCATGTTTTGGTCATCATCCTCATTTGCTTGATTAGACCACTACATAACTCGAAGTTAGATGGAACATTTTGTGCTCAGGTTCAGAACCGAGAACCAGCCAACTCAGATGGATTCAAATATTGCGTGGAGCGGTGGAACATTTTGGTCAGCAGGTTGAGCTTATCCGAAGGGACACCCTTACGGGCGCTACGGCCTTACGGGAACGTCAGCCTGGGGAGGAAAAACGCTATTTTCCTATGGCTCTGGATGTTAATATAGGTCCAGCTGCATGCGTGTTCGTTTATTCCAGCGATTTCAGCTAATCGCTCACAGGCTTGAGGTTGGAGGCTTTCGATATTCAACGGACGTCTGTTGGTCAGTGAGCCAGTCATCGAAAACAATGTAGCATCGCTCTTAAGAGCCACAGAAAGAACCAAGAGAGGGGTAATTTACTGATCCCGCAGTGCCCTAAGTAAATGGAAGCCTGAAAACGCTTTGACTCGACCTTTCGGGGACTAACCAACAGTCCAAAGCATAAGGTCCTCCCAGTGATCGACAACTCTGTAAAAAGGAACGGTCATCCAAGAAAGGCCTGAGGTCGGAGTTTGTAGTGATTCTTGTTGTGTAACTTTGTACTAGTTTCATTCACCAAATTGAAACTTGCTGCCGAGTCTTGCTGTGAAGAAAAATTGTGTAAGAATTGATTTGTCGCAGAGTCTTTGAAACTCATGAGGATAGAGATCAAGGATTTCGAGTCGAGACACGTAGAAGGGATGCCGCAGACTTTTGGATATTTCCGTGGCTACCTGTTGGCCAGTATATCTTTTCTGGGACCAGCACACATGATTTAATTAGCACAAATAAGTATTGGTCTTTTGTAGACACCGTGAAGCGTTTGAAAGCCATATTGGCCTACGCGTAAAGGGTATTCACCATATCAGATTCCAAGTCCCTTTCCAGCGGCCATCCGATGAGAGGAGAATGATAAACTGGACGGTACCCAAACCCCTAAGTCTTTCTTCAGATCAGCCTTTGCCTTCTCCGCCAAACTCTATGTACCACGTCACAAATCCCGAAATCTCCTGCGAGTGATACGTGTGCACATTTGGTGCACTTTAGGAGCAGCCTGGGGTCATCTGACCGGCACTTTATACTGAGAAGATCTCGTTGTAATGCATTGCGATCACAAGCATTCCATATTAAGACATCAGAATAAGGAAGAGCGTTTCCAGAAGTAATTCCGTTAAGGTTACTGATGCACGCCACGAATAACGGTGGAACGAGCATGAGGGAATGAAGGGCTCCAGCAAAAATCATAGAAGTAAGACCTGATCGGTCTTTACTCCAGAAGTTACGCCGCCAAAGCAAGAGGTGATCTAATGCGAAACATCTCCTTGGATACCATAAGCTTTAAATCATATACACGGACGAAGGCTTCTGTAAAATCAAGGATAACATCTGAGATGTGGCTGTTGTCCTTGACCTCCTTCTGTCCATCCATGAAGACTGTCATGTCAGGCATGAGCTGTCAGGAAATGCTCAAGGATGGCGCGTTTCACGAAAGTCTTATTATCTTCCTGGGATGTTTATGAAGCTTATCGGTCGACAACTTTCGTCTGCCTCTGATGTAGGCGTAATGGTGGCTTCTTTCAATGCCCACGGAAGAGTGCCAATACAAGCTGTCTTCAGGCAGATCAAGGAAGGACACTGCCAAACCAACAGCCCTTTCTTTCGGGATCCGGGGATAGGTCCCATTGTGCTATATGGGTTGACCATAAATAGGAGATCGATATCATCGAACACGGAGACGTCGGTTGGCAAGAGCGGATGTGAAAAGTTTGGTACGGAAGAAACAGATGCCATTTACGTGATGCCACGATGTACACCGCTTAGTAGTACTCATTGAATTCCTGGGCAACATCTTGGCGGTTGGAGCAGGCCTTTTATCAGACAGCGTAGCGGAAAGCGCTAAAGGTTTATTTTTCTTTAGCGGCGCGTAGGCTGTTACGGAGAGTTCTTATTTTCCCAAGCTACCAATAAGATTTTCGCTCGTATCTGGTGTGTCCCCAGACTTCCCGTTTTCACTCGTTCCGTATAGTGCGAGATGCTTCTAGATCCTCTGAGTTGCCCTCCTGCCGCCCTCTGAAGAATGGGCAACAACATACTTCAAGAAGGCAGCGCATGCTTCGTGGCAGCGGTGAGCTGCAAGGGGACTTCCGTAGATTTTAAGGAACAGGTGCTCAATCAGCCTGTTTTTGGAATCTTCGAAGCAGCGACTGCCTAATATCGGCGAATTTAACTCGAAGCCGGCCGTACCTAGGAAGGATTTAGGCGTATTAAAGTTTGCTTCCTGGAAGCTTCTAATCGAAGCTTGCTGCAGCTTTTTGGAGTCAGTAACAGAAAACCTCAACAACTACTCGCATTATCCATCCAGACTCGCCACCATGCTGCTCTGGTGTGCAACGCTCTGCACCCAAGGGATTGTGCATTCTTCTGAGCATGCAAACATTTGGTCCTAATGCTCAGCGCTGAAATAGTGAATAGCTGGGAAAATAGCTGGGTTCCGTCAGCGTCGCACACTCTGGAAAGCAGAACCCATGATCTATAAATAGGCGGAAGATTGTGTTCCAGACACTTATCCACTGATCCTTGGGGTCGCGGTCGCTGGGGGCCTGGGATGCTGTGTGAGTTACTTTCCTCTAATCTTATGCATCCGTCTTGATCATGGGAAGCGTAATAGATCGCGAAAAGCACCTCATTTAGCTGTTTGTTGGGATAATCTTGTCTGAATTACTGGTGGAATCACTTATTTGAAACATGGCTGCTCCTGCGGAAATCAAACTGAGTTTTGGGAGTCATAGTCAGGTGGGTTTTTGTTTGTCCTTGTCCGTCTGTTATGCTCAGGTATAGATCAACCCCGGTGTTTCCGGAGTACGTTAGAACCAACCAGGGATGCAGGATACTCTCTGCTGGGGCATAGAATCTGTACTGGAATGTACATGGGATACGCACTGCTGGATCGGTAAAAGTCAGCACCGCACTGATCAGCATGGAGCTGAGCCGTTGCGGTTTCAATATCACGGCCTTGCGTGAGACAAGGCTTGAGGACCGAGGTAGGCCCCGAGAAGTATATGCTGGTCACACCTTCATTTAGGTAGGTTATTGGGTGGTCGGTGTTCTGGAGCATGGTGTCTGTTCCGCAGTAGTTGTGATAAGTAGACCACAACTTATCAGCCTCGAATCTTCTCGATGTGCGTGCGATCCGGTCGGGGTAAGCCTGCGTCACACCGAGGATACAGAATACCAGCTTTATGATCAGGTATCCGCTAAACTTCGGATGGCAATCACAAGTGACCGACTGTTTGTTCTGGTGACTTCAGCGCGTCAGTTGAGCCCGGCTCAGCTACCCTGCCAGGTGTCCTCGGACCCCACAGCAATGTTTCAATGAAAGATCGGCAATTCTCTGCTGTGCATGTGTACCACTCACTAGCTGACTATCACGACCATCCGATTCCACCTGGAAGCCAGCAATATCACGACGTAGACTCACACACGAAGCGGTCATCAACATCTGCTTGATTACGTGAGCATGTGACAGCACGACATTCATGAAATGCGTGCCACGCGGTGGATGCGCCGATTTGAATGCAGCACAGATTATAGACTGATCAGAATCAGATGTTTACCTATCTATACAAAATTGTTTCTTGTGAATCGTCCAAAAAACGACAGAAGTTGGGTGCCATACAACTGCAGAACTCCGGGAGGAGGACTACATTTGAACGTACAGCTGCCGTTCGTTCGATCGAAGCTCCTGCGTCTGATGCTTCCAATAATATCTGGCAATAGCTAGAGGGAAAGTTCACGGCAACAGCTATAAATACAACAGGTGTCAAACGGCAGAAACGTTCTGACTGATTGGACGACAGCAACGCGGTTATTTTCAACTCGGTACGAGAAAAGAATTCGGCATTCACCGCTTTCACAATGAACCCCGCTGATGAAGCCGAAAGAGCGACAATGCGGAATATCCACCGTGAACTCCCCGAACCCCTAGGCGGAATTATGGACGGCTGGTGTAGGAAGCAGTGTGAGCAGATACAGGACCGGGTCCGTCGCAGACAACACAAGGAGTTCCGCGATTCACTCAAGACGTTTTTCGGTCCATCCGTTCAATCTGCCAAGACACTGTTTGACAGTGTGGTACCCCACCAAACAGTCCTGCTATCATTGTCTGGGTGACTCTGAACGTCCGGAGAAATAGACTATCATATCCTCATTTGCTGTCACCCTCGATTTGTCAGAGGTGTGGAGAAAATCAGGTAACCGCAAGTGGAAAGGCTACATACACGGAGGGGTTGCCAGGCGGAATGCTGAGGAGTGTCCGGCCAGTGTTTGTACGTGTTCTGCTCCGGCTGATTCACCGTAGTTGGGAGCAGGAAGTTACGTCACAAAGCTGCTACTGCTGCAAGTTTGTTTGGAGCTGATAATAGGAGTCGACGCCCCGACAGCTATCGGGGCATAAGTCTGTTGAACTGTGCAGGCAAGCTGTTTGTAAGCGTCCCTCTTGAAAGAGTGAATGCGAATGTTTTAGAGGCCAATGTTAGTGAGAGATAAAAGGGACTGTGGGCGAGTCGCAAACGATCGACCTGAAGTATGCCACTCGGCAGATTAGGGAGGAGTGCTGTGAAAGGAATCAGCCGCTGTACGCCATTTTTGTGGATTTCAACGGGGCTTTTTGTTCCGTGAAACTTGATGCCTTGTGGACGGTTCTGTGTGAGATCTGGTGTTTATGTCAGTCTGTCAGTTTACTTGTAATTTTGCACCTGGGTATAAAGGCGAAGATGCAGTCGGTCTCTGATGGTTTGGACATCTTCATCGGCGCGAAACAGGGCTTTGTCCTGGCCTCAGTCACATTAAGTTTGCTTTTGACTGACCCGCTAACAGCTGCTTTTTAGGAATCGACTTAGTTGAGTACCAGGATAGATGGACGTTTGCCAACTTCCCGACATTCAAGCACCTTAAGAAGAATACTTACATCAACGGTGCGCACGCTCCTGTTTTTAGATGACAGAGCACTGTTCCCCCACAGTGAAGACCAGTTTTGCGACCGCGGCATCCAAGTTTGGAGTAGTTATGAGCAAAATTAGGACTCTTTCTTTCTCTCAGCGTTCTAAGGGCGGAACAGCTGTTCCAAATCTTGCACCTGAAATTCGCAACAACAGAGACGTTATCTACAACTGACACTTGAGTGGCAATCTAGCTCATGTGGTAAGGTCCAGTGCCGCTTTCAGACGTCTTGGAAGAAGTGCGTAGAATAACAACTCTGAGATAGCTAGTAGACTGTTTGTCTACCGCTCATTAGCGTTATTTGCACTACTTCACGGCAGTGAATCTTGAGAGTTGTATCAGCAGAAGTGAGACATTTGAACCGCTTCCGTTGGCAAAGTCTAAGACGTATCTTGGGTTTTCGGTGTTTTGACACTGTTCCGCAAACTGAGACATCGCAGGGAGCGGGAATGGACGGGATTGAAGCCATATTGATGACCAATCAGCTTTGTTGGCTGTGTCACATCTGGCAGATTGGCGATGACTGTATTCCAAGGCAGCTGCTGTACGAGGAGTCACAGTCAAATGAACGAGACCTTGGTCGACAAATACTGCGATATCAAGATGTTATCCAGGTAGGTCTTCTGTGCTATAACATTTGCTTTAGATCTTGAGAAGATATGGTAGTAAACCTGGCGGGCGTTCTGATGTTCAGTGGACAGTTATTACGTGACCGAAGACGACAGCATGCGATATGCAAGGGAATTGTCGGTGCCGTAGGTAGTAGCAGCACCGCTGCCTGGCTTTGCAATGTGTTCCGTTGCAAATTCACGGGCCGTTCGGTATTGGCGAATCACCAAAGCACTCACAGCACACTATTGGCGGAGTGACAACAGATCCATCAGGATCAACTAAATCGTTTTTCACTATCGCGGCGACAAAAGACCGCCTTCCATTGGCAATTCACCCGCCCCTTGTTTCAAAAACCGGGTCGCTGTAGTCTTTCTCTTTTTCTCCATTTTCAGCACCGTTGGGTTATTCTGCGACGATTGTTTCGTGCTTTCCAGCCCGACCTCGAATTTCGCTCCAAATCCTCTTCAGCGTGCACCTGCATGTGCTCCTATACTGGACTGCTTCGGGTGCTGTATTTAAATATTTTTTCTCTCCGTTTAGGTCCCTCCATTAGCCCATTGGTTCCAGAGATAGGAATTACAATTTCGTGCCAGTTAATCAGTTGGCTAACTAGCACTGACCAGCTGAAAACAAAGGCCTCACTAACGCGCCTCCAGGTTTACTCACTCGGGTTTACACTGAGTACATGACGTGCGAATGAACCCATAAGAGGTGCGGTGCGAGCCATTTTTGATTGTGGTTATGCGCAGGTGTCCTTACGCTCCGGTCACTGTGGCAGGCTAATCCGAAACGGATGCGCCGAACATGCAAGATGTCACACGAGGTTACTGCGCTGCGACGGCGGAGTAGCCGTGAGCCAAACAGATCACTCTGCAGTGAAAATCTACTGGATTCACCGCTTATCCGAACCCCGACGAAACAGAAGGTCCGACAACCAGCCAATTCAAATATCGCGTTAAAGATACAACATCAGGATTGGACGAAGTGTCTCGGTGTTTTGCCTCGCGTTATTCGCCAATTTGTCTGGTGCGTATTCCACCAATCAATTTACAGTTGGTTATTTGGCATGTGCTAATACGATCAGCCAATGACAGACTGTGAGTTATTTTGTAGTGCCAGTTGCTGAATTCGTACGCCCAGTTTTATCAACCTTATGTTACGGTGAATTGGAAGTCGCAGGGGGAAGACGATGCATCCGCAAACGAACTTTATTTATTGATTTACTCATCATCCACAGCAGACTTCAACGTAACAATTATGGGGTGCTAGGGAGTTGGACATGAGAGCACCTTGAGCACAACCGCACAGCAGCTGCCAGAGAGGAAGCGTGTGTAGACGGTCATTTCAGACAAACTTCAGAATTCAAACAGGCGTTAGACTGGTTAAGCGGCGTTCCGAACGGTAATAGCTCAACATTTTTATCCTAGTGAATGTGACCTACAGCAGTAGATATGGCGCGGACTCACTATACAGCTACGGGTAATACTACCACACCTATGCCGGCACACTAACTCTGATGCTAGTAGTTTGTAGTAAGTTTACATTCACAAAGTAATGTGAACCGGTGCGGTGGTACTGGTAAGGCAACTCTCTCGTTGCGCGGAGTTTAGAATTTTGGGGACGTCGAAGGTGATCTCACTGCACTTTAATACTGTTTTACATCCATCAGTTCGGCTTCTTAACTCATGAATGACCACCGCTTGCTGCCAACAGTACCACGTCCCCTCGTTATTACCTGCGTTGAAGGTTTCAATTCAAGTACGATTTCTATGGCTATTCGAATTTTCTAATTCCGAGTATCACACACTTCCATGGGCTCATCATAGGACCAGTCGCTCAGTTATTCTTCGAGCACAAAAATCCATGGAACCGCGACAATCCCCACCAAGGAACTTGTCGTTGTTGACCTCGAAGGATCAGCTAAACGAGGCAGATCGTTCCTCCATGTAAAGCATGTTAATGATACACTCATAATTACGGACGGTCAGATCCAGATAACAGGCGTGCTAGACCAAGTAAACTGTTTGGAAACAAACGTTCATTGTGCTTCAGGTGAGATTAACGACCGATCGCAGGTTCAGGGCATTTACATGGGTAGCAGAATGGATGAATGTTAGCGTGTTTTCCGCCTAAAATATACACACACCGGTGAACACACTCACAGTGATGATTATGCCTTAGTGGCGTGCGAAGGACGATAAGTGTGTATATTGTTCGATTGGCAAAACTGTCTTTACTTGTGCCGTAATGGATGATGGACCACACCAAAAGAGCAGACAGTGTTGGAAAGGAAAATCTAGAAGGATCTTTTGGAGAATTCGGCACGAGTAATTTACAAAGTAATCCGCAAACTACAGTCCACGAATGCGTTAGTTTCACAAATTCCATCCAGGAGAAGACGTACCGATTACTTAAATAATCTTGAGAGTTAGCTGCTGTTCGCGCCTTATTTGCCAAGAAGGCAGTGGTTGTACAGAAAACATACTGCGTGCCAGCGTTCTGAATCAAGTAAACGATATCTCAGCCTAGTAGGGCATGCGTACCGTGCGAATACGGATTTTAGTGGGGCGCATTCTAGGTTCGTATAACTGGACACAAGCTTAAGGCCATGGTTGGATAACATTTGTCAAAAACGTTTCCATAGACGCTCACGTAATCGATCAAAATGGCAGCAAACGCTCAGATGGAGCCACCATCAAGGATCACCTAATGACAACAGTAGTGTAAGACAATTTCGACGACCCAAATTCCCCTTGATTGACCCCGTTACGTTCCTTCTCATGAGCCTGTGTAACAAATCGCCTACCGTTCTCCCCTCTAACCCGCGTTCTAAAGTACAAAGTGTCCAGCCCTTCCCCGCTGACCGTCTATTCCCCTTCATTTGAACACACCTCCGTTTTCTGTTGAATCGTCCTCTCCCTCGCCCTAGTAAGTGCGGACTTTCCAAGAGCTCACGTGATCTTGTCAACAACTAACCGGTGTGCACTGAGGCCCGGGTTTTTGTCGCACGTCAGGACGATCCTATTGCATTCCATCGGTTCCCATTGCCTGTCGGTCGCTCTTGCTTGCAGTTGTGCTTTTGTTTCCATGAAGGCCTGTTGTGGCCAATCATTGCACTTTATCCTGCAGACGCAGAAAACGTGAGGCCTGTCTCTCGTGATTCAACATACTGTTTATGTTGGTGGTACAACGCCTCCAACAGCTTGATTTGTTTCTGCCATTTGGTTCCATTAGTTGTACATGCGTCGCTCAACACCCGTCAAAAAATGTACGGTCCAATCGACACGACAGACTAATGTCATGTTTTGCTCTTCACTTGAAACAAACGTTTGCTGCAGTTTAGCGGGATAATTGCATTAAGACACCGCTACCCCAACTTGTGCACGTGGAAAAAATTGTGACATTGATACTTTGACGGCAACAATCGAACTGTTGACAAACCTTGACTCAGGTGTTTGTTTTAAGGTTTGTAGTTGCGTTTGTGTGTCTAGATCGTAGTAGAAGCGAAGCTTTAGTTCGAAACCTAGGTTTTTAATACTGGATTTGATTCCCGCCAGTCAGTATCATCATACTACATGTGCGCATGGATCTTGTTGTTGAATTAACAGCACCTCCTTGCTCGCGATCAGTACCCTGTTCACGACTGTGGATTCAGTCGACGGCTTACCTGCATTGGTAACGATAATGCATTGAATAACTCACCGTTTCTGCTGCTGACATGTTCATGTGCAGAATCGAACACATTTAAAGGAGGTTTCTGGCGCGCTAAACACCCGCACGGATTCTTCGCCAGCTCCAGCCAGATCAATGGTTTGTAGCCCGTCTTGACATGAAGATTGGCAGCAATTGGATAGGAAGTCTGTTTTCCGAGCACCTAGACGACGTTTAAGCCTTTTTTCTTTTTGATGCAACACACTCTGCCCTAGTCAGTACCTGATGACCGCAATAGAACCGACCCGTTCTCCATATCATTTGCATTGACAGACTGTGAGTGATTCGTTCGATATGGGGATGGTAAAGCAGCTTTACGCGTAATTTGCTTGAACACCATCTTCACGCCCTCAGTCCAGACGAATTTCCCGTTCCTCAGCAGCCGGGAGAACGCATGATTTTAAAAGTACTCTGGCATATAGTTTGAGTGATAACAGGAAATTCCGGGAAAGAATGTCAACCGTCGCTTGGATTTTGTTGCAGGAAAACTCTCGACGGTTGTCGAATTTTCTGGCAGTGATTGGATCTCTCTTTTCTTGAAATCATTACTTTTGTGAACCAACATGTTTCAATGTTATGCACTATTGTGAGTTTCAGTTTCAGTTTCTTAGTTGAACCAGTTAGTGAACGAACGGACAGTAGCTGTTAGTCCCGAATGTCTAGTGGCTCTTCGAGCTACGCTTAGTCCACTCGCAGCGCCTGTCGATGGGCCAGACCTAGAGTGATGGCGTCCGTAAGCAACGAGCGTCTACAGATTCCGAGCCCGTGAAGCAACCGATTTGGATCCATGGAAAAGACGTTTATCGGGGTGAGTTTCCTAATAAAAGTGTGCTAAGGCAAAAAGGTTATTGTAGACTGAGTAGAAGAGGATAATAACAAGCCCCGGTGGTGCATTGACAAAATATACAAGTCCCAAGGTTAATGGTTAATGTAAACACAACCAAATGCAACAGTCCGGTAATGGCGGGTCGATCAAACACAAAGCGAGACTAGGGTACACATAGACAAAGTCCCAGCAGTGGGAAGCAGGGAGAAAAAACTACGTGAGAAAATTATTTCACAAGTGAATGATATCAAGAGTTAGCGGTACTCAAGATTAACGTTCGTGGGGAAAAAACAATTCTGGTGCACGAACTGCGAATGGTTTTGATATGACGCTCAGTCGTTAGCAACAAGCGCGATCGGACTGAAATTAAATTATGCAGGATAGCGTGCAACTGTGTTAGTAACGTCATTTTAGTTTTAGTACGTGTAAGACGTCTTTATTACTGGTTCCATGGTTCATGCTCGTTTGCGTAATATCCTCACATATGACTGTTGTTCGAACCCCTGACGGAGTTGATCCAACCGACTAATATACAATCTGCATGCACTATCAAGATCCGGTGGACAGCGAAGACACAAAGACTCAGCGCGTCGAACCCCGTGTACTGGTATCGACCCTGGGAAATAGAGTGCACAGAGAAACATGTCAAGCTATCGAGACAGATATTTCGAACTGGACAGCTTGACTAAAACAGAAGCAGGTGAAAAACCCAAACCATCAGAAATGTATCGATGGATGCAACTATCAGAAACATTATTTAGCATAGTCCCTACGCCCACAGTCTACTACAGCGCTGTCCCTCGGATTCTCCACTGTGCCTCATATTTTTAGTGCATGTGTTACGTACATTCAAATAACTTGATGTAAAAAACAATAACCACGTCAAACGTTTTGGAAAGGGCGCCGTGTATTATCATTTCTCTTTGTTACTTCCACAGAATGCGATATTCAAAGTTGGAGATGTGCGTTTGAGAGGTGCTCTCCTCGACGTTAACGCCACAGTCGCTTCGTCATCCAGGACACAAGTGATTGTCCTCGCTTGCGTCATTATGATATCCGGCGGACTGAATGTGCTGCGTGCAACGCGCATATTGCCATTACACTCCAGTCACATAATACCGTGTTTCGTCACTTACAGCCATTGGGTGTTGTATCTCTATTCGTGCTCAAACAGTAGTATGGCCCACGAGCAATAACAACGATGGAGAGAACACGCGACTTAGTAGAAGTGCGTACTGTAATGTCATATTTACAAGCGGTTGCATCATTTTTAAGTACGTGGACGAATGAGGCGTTGGTCGTTGAAGCTGCGACCAATCAGAACGCATCTTGAACTTCGGCATTAATGTGGGGCACACAAGCAGCCTTGACGCGCACACAACAGGTGTCATTGCTGAGACCGTTGATTTTCGATCACAAGTGTATTAGTGTCAGTTTTTGTATGGAGGACTGGTAATTTCTGCCGATATTTCGAATGTAAGTAGTAAGATAAACAAGAAGGGAAACAATAGTGATAGTTAGCGTGGTCGTCGACTTTTCATGTAACACATACAGTCGTCAGATATTCAAAGCAGGCGACTACTTTATTAGCCACTACTTGTTAGTAGTCTTGGATTTTGTGCACTACTGGCTCTAAAACGCCGTAACGAAGATCTCATTCTGAAAGTCCCAGAAAGCAGACTGTGGTGCACTATGGGCGTTCGTAATTACACACAAACTTGCATCCGACTCAGTGAACTCCAATCACCTTTCTTTTGAGGTTGCCGTTCACGACGTTGACGGTGCATATGAAGCTAGCAAGCTATGGAACGCCTGCCCGCCCCCAATACTTCCGCGGAAATTAGGTCGCCTTCTTGAAGTGTGTTCTCACCTATTATCTATCAGCCTTTCGCTCTGTAAAAGCAGGTGCCGGCAGAAAATCTGTCAACACACCAAACAGGTGTAGTCAAAAATGGTACTGGTAGCCCGTGAGAGTAAAAACTTTCTGTTTGGGTACATGCGCTACCAGAGGTAACTCAGGCCTTCTGGGCCTTCTCTGCGGCCTCTGGACCAGCAAGCCTCCTCCCACCCCAAAGTGGCCGCTGAGGTGTTCAGAGAATGCTATTCAGAAGTCTAAAACGTGGTCCGCATTCGATTATATCTTGGAGAGGTTTTCAATACGTACTCCTGACAGCTGACTTTACCGTAATGGGTGCTCAGGATCTCGTGGTTAAGGTCAGTTCTTATAGCGCCATGGGAGTAGACGTTATCCACCGCTGAAGCCCCAGAGAAGCGATCCTCGGTTTGGCGGTTGCCCTCTTTAATTTTTTTAACCAAACACTTCGGACCGGCATTTCTCCGGAGGCATGGAAAGAGGCCACTGCCACACCCATATTTGAGGCAGGTGATCTATGCCCTCTAGCTAGTTATCCGCTGATTACCTTCACCAGCATCCATTGCAAGATAATGGAGCGACTGTTGAAGCGAGGCATCCTTAAGCATTTCTTCTCAGGTAACCTTTACTATCTTACCCAGTATGGCTTTCTTCCTGATGGGCCGTGCATAACCGATACGTATTTCTCCATGGATAGTCTGACGGGGACCAAAGACAATGGTTATATCTCGAGTGCTATCTCCTTCTACTTTACCAGTCTTCTACCGTGTCCCACACGGTACCATTGTACATTAACTAGCAGCCTATGGGATCCAGGGAGAGGTTCTCCGTTAGATTACTTCATTTCTTGATAACGGGACTTAGGGAAAACCGGCTCAAGACTTGCTTTACCCTTCCCGGTCTCAGCGGGACTTCATCAGGGATCCACACTTGGTACACCAATGCTTCTGATGTACTTTGATGACCTCCCCGGGCTCATTTCTAGCAACGCTCTCCCCTATACCGATGATTTCAAAATCTGGAATGCGTGTGATTCCAGCGCACTGCAGATTGACCTTGACCGTGTACTGTGCTGGTCAGATGGCTGAAGTATCTCTCTAAACGAGAGCAAATGGGCATATATATGGCCCGAAGAAGACCCCAGGGACAATTCTCGATAAATAGGACGCAAAGTGTAACTAATATTGCGAGGATCGACCACGGAAAGGACAGAGATTTGGATGTTGTTTGGTTTGTCTTTCTCTTACCGCCACCAGACGGCCGCCAAAATGGGAGTTGAAACTCGAGATGATAAAAAAATGCCGTACCTGCGTGGGCTGGCGTCTTTCGAACGTTTCATGGGGTCTTCTCATGATCATTGCTTGAGTATGCTAACCAAGTCGTTTGCACTGGCTTGAAGGATACATTCGCCACTGGACGTATCCAGCGAGTAGCTACCAAAATGGTCACTGGCTTGCGGCATCTCGCTCACGAGTCTCGCCTCAAAACTCTTGGTCTTTATCCACTTGAGTTTCGGAGACTCCGGAGTGACTTAGTTCTCAAACATATTTTCTTTGGCGCATGCCTCGTGCAACAATTATTTTACACAGTATCTCATAGCGCCTGAAGGGGTCAGGACAGGAAGCTCTATGAGACTCAACTCCGGACCTCCCTTAGGCAACAGTTTTTCTCCTACAAGGTTATCAACCACTGGAACGACCTTTTACTGCAGATTGTTAGCTGCTTTTATAAGGAACGTTCCGAAGTGCTCTTGGATTCTTACCTGCATAAGAAACTTTTGGATTAGTAATTTACTCTGTTCCGTTAGATTATTGCTTCCTTCCGTTCTTGGTACTTTTTCTAGCCCCCAAGAGCGGTGCTACACCCTTTTTTCAATGACCGCCTTTCAGGTCAGCGAATAACCGTCGTACATCGAAACGGACAAACTGGGTGGATCCGGGTAACTTGAGTCCTCACTCATGGACCTGTGTACACATCGCTGGATCGCTGCCCAAATATAGGCAAAAAACGGTGCACGGAAAATCCGTAAATCCCCTTCCAGGTAGAACAGTCGTAGCTGTTGGTGCTACTCTGACATTACGGCGCAAACAGTTTGCAAGCCGGATTGGCAACAACCATACCGTCTGGCGCAACTTGAGCATGAGCCTAAACTGTGTTCTTTGGAAACAAGTCGGAGGAAGATGTCGGATGCCATCGGTTCACCCCAAGATAAAGAGAGCCTTCCAGATTAATTATACGGCTTGGAAGTTATACATTAAACAAAAGAGATTTAAAAGCTTCATGATGTACAAAATGCCCGAAACGGAGCAAACAAGGTAGCAAGAAACGCCTGTTTGGTCTATGAGATATTAAACAGAACCTCAAGAGGTTTTATGGTTATGCCCAATCCAAGTCCTCTCAGAGAAAGAGGATTGGGACCACACCTTCCTATAACGAAAAGATTATATCGACTGTCTAGGGCACAGCAGACACGTTTATGGCACAGTTTCAAAGTACATACCTTTCGGTCATAGGAACGCCCGAGCTTCGGTCTAACACCGTGATTGTAGTCATGGTGGATCGGGAACTTACGCCTCACGAATTTGAGCGTGCGATATCCCAGATAAACAACATAAAGTCCGCAAGACCTGATCACATCCACCCGGCTACCCTAAAAACTCTGGCCAAATTGTTGACATCACAACTCTCGCAACCGCACAATCTCACATTAGAAACAGAAGTAGTTGTGAGGGCCTGGAAAGAGGCCTCCATGATTCTCTTCTTCAGAGATGGTAACCGGTTAAAGGTCGGAAAAAACCGACCGGTAAGCCTGACCAGTGTCGTAAGCAAAATTTTTGGACGCATATTACGATAAATGATCGACGAATTTCATTCCAAACAGGAGCTCTTCGAAGCTTCTCAACATGGCTTTCTAAGCAATAGATCTTGTTTTACTAATATGCGGACGTTTCTAGACATTGTCAGAGAGAGGCTGGATAAAGGAGAAGTGGTCGGGATGTGCTATCTAGATTTTCAGAAAGTCTTCAATTCTGTCAAATACAGGTTTTTGTGCTGGAAGCTACGAGAAGGGGAAATGTTCTATAGTATCTGTAGGTGGATACAGACGGTTTCATTTGGAAGGACGTGTGGAGTGAGCGTAAAGGGAGTACTGTCGGACATAGGATCTCCGTTAGGTGGAGCACCTCAGGAGTCAATCCTCGCCCCTCTGCTTTTCTTGGTATTCATGAATGACCTGACCAACGATCTAGTCTGCCGGCGTTATCTGTATGCAGATGATGTAAAGCTGGTCGGCAGTTCGTCGGACACTCTCCAATGGACATTAAAGTAGGACTTGCCGCTGGACGTTCTCAAAAGTCATATCCTTGCCAAAGCTTTCTAGTTGATCTACAGGTATCTAGAGGATACACATGGACAGACAATCGAACTAAAAACTAGGCAGCAAACGACAGGCTTGGGTATCCAGTTCACTAACAAATTTACCCCAATTTCCCAGTGTGACCTATCCGCAACAAAAACACGGCGGGCGTTATATCAACTGAAATCCACGATTTCTGATCCTTTTTCAGCGGTGTTCATTCCACCGTACTCGGCTACGGTTCATCTCCACTTGGAATGTTGTGCCCAACCTTAGTCACCATATGTAGAAAAAGACAAAGTTGTCTTAGAAAAAGTACAAAAGCTCGCCGCACGTATGGTATGGGGTATGAGGAGTCGGAGCTACTAAGGCCGACTAAATTCGTGAAACCTATTCCCGCTCGAACGCCGGCGGGTAAGAGGAGACCTTATAGAAGAATACAAAGTTTCCCACCACACCGCAAAAAGAACAATGGTAGGTTTGTTCGAGATGCGTCAGAACAGAGATTTAAGAGGTCATGTGTGCACAATCAAGAAAGCAGGATCACGATTAGCTGTCCGATTTAACTTTTTCACTAACCGGGTGGTGTGATGGCCTATTCAATCAGATGGTCAGAAATAACCAAGACATGGTAAAATTAAAAGAAGCTATAACGGTAACAGGTGTGTTCAAAAGCTATACGTACAAGTAAAAAGAAGACGCATCCGAAAAATTGGAATGATTCAATGACAGGTCGAAATTCGTGGAAATAGATAAGCCACCGCCCGAGAGAAAGACAGCCGCAGGTGGTATGTCCGATAGATAATTCCCCCCCGTGACGCGGAATGACGAACGTTCGGCTTCGATAGGTCAACACACGCGGAACTAAAAAAGGTTAATGTCGTGCAATTACTTCACCATCCCAAACATCCACGCGAAAGAAGTCAACGACGGCGCGCGGTAACTCCCGTTTATTCTCGAGAAGAACCAGATTTTAAAAAATGTTGATGATGTTTTCAAACAGGTGTACAGGTGAAGTTAACGAAACGGCATGTACAAAAATATGCAAGAACTGCAAAATATAATTGAATTACAGACATTACAAAAATTTTCCACCAGAACGTTTGTGGATTCGAAGCCACCAGGAATGAACAACAGTGAAGAAAAAAACGAACCAGATGCGTGACAGCCATACCACGTGTCGTAATCTGCTGGGTGTTTTAACCAGCATACCGACCGTCCTCTACGTACGGTGCGTTGTTCAAAAACATAAGAGGCCTAAACTGTAGGTGGACGTAATGCTGTTGGGGGTGGGGAGATGTTTTCGGTCAATGTCGGTGTAGGTGGGTCAAAATCCTGATCTGTGTAGGCTGGTTTCAATCGACCAATGGATAGGTACCCGCTCCGTCCAAGCCCTTGGATAATGAAAAATATTTCTTTTCGCTTGAATACTCTGGAAGAGCAGAAATATCGCGGTTGTAGTGGTCTCCTGAGGGCGTCTTGGTGTATAAATACGAATTTACATGTGCCTAAATCCGGAAACTTTTGCTTTCGGCGCCAATGCTGAACGGTTGGTTGGAAACGAAGGCTAGACGTGAGTTGTGAACGTGAAATGAAACACTTACCTGGTTCTGAGTGTGTCGAAGGTTGGATAAATTCCCTTGGAAGGTGCAAAATGGTACCGTAAACTGATTCAGAGGTAGTACAGTCGATATCCTCTTCAACGGTAGACCAGATTCCAAGGAGGATGAGTGGCAGGAGCTCGTTCAATTTAGTTGCAGCTGACTGGGCGGTTATCGATCCTATTAATTGCCGGTGAAAACGCTCGACTAAAACATTGGCGCAGGGATGATATGCAGTCGTTTTAATGTGTAAACAACCCAGTAACTGCATGGAGTTGCGAAAAAGAGAGGATTGAAACTGGGTACAGTGATCCGTAGTGACCGTAAACGGCATACCACAATTAGCGATCCAATACTCTAAGAAGGTTTTAGCAATCGTCTTCACTGAAATATATCTAATGGGTACAGCTAGAGGCCAACGGGTAAAACGGTCGATGGCGGTCAGTATATATGTAAAATTGTTGGAAGACGGTAGTGGTTCAACGATGTCCGGGTGTACACCGGAAAAGCGGCATCCGGTCAGGAGAATGTGCTTGATGTGGTAAACGTATGCTTGTGCATTTTCCTCATTCGTCACTTGATACACCGTTGTGACCAGAGGCGAACATCGTTGTTTATGGGGCACCAAACAAGACGTTGCACAATCAGCTTTAGTGTCCCGCGTTTTCCAGGGTAAGGTAAACAGTGGGAGTGGTTAAAAAAGGTATGCCGACAGAGAATTCGGACAAAGGTTCATGAATACCCGTAGAAGTGTCGCACAGAATGTTACCAGTTTGTGTTGGCTGAGAGAGGATAGACAATTTAAGGGACTTACAAGCTGAGACGTCTTTCATGTCTCCAACGCACTGATGGGCAATGGTCATTTCAGCCAGATTGAAGGAGGGTGGCGATTGGATTAGGTTGGCTTCAGGCCGTGATAACGCATCAGCAACGATATTGATGTCACCATGTAGCTGTCAGATGCCCGTGGTGAGCTGGGAGATTCAGTGGGAATGTCTGATTTCACGCGGAGAGTAACGATGGGGTTTGACGAGAAAGATGAATGTCAGTGGCTTGTGGTCAATTTGCACAACAAAGTGTCGGCCTTCCAAAAAGTGTCGAAATTACCGGATCACCAGATAAATAGCCAGCAGCTCAAGTCCAAAGGTGCTGTAATTCATCTGTGCTGGTTGTTGCTTGGGGATAAAAATACCAAGGATCGCTGTGTAACGTTCACGGATTGTTCTAATACTGTACTAACAGCAGCGTTTGATGCATTCGTGGTGAGAACGAGACAGGCGGTTGAATCGCAACTAATGTAGTCAACTCGTGGAACAAATTGCATGTAGTGATCGTTGAGGCCGCGAGCGTAGGTATATCCAAAAAAGGGGCTGGACGAAGGTTGGAACAACCTTTTTCCTACTTTTTACTGATCAAAGTATGATTTGTTTATGCTGTTTGAGGCAACCGGGATTTGTCATTTCTTTTCTTCTATCCCTACCCGTAAACCACCACTGAACGTATTCGCATTGGCAGAAAATGCTGTCTGATCAGCCTCCGGATCAAACCATCCAAGCATCAGGACGTCAGTAAGCTCAGGCTTTCATGAAATCATCAGTTTGAACTTTGAACTTTGAAATCGCGGAAGCCGCAACTTTCAATTTATGCGTTACGTCCATGGCTCCTCAATGTTTTCCCTACTACTTTGCTCTCTAAGCCTCAAGGTGAGTTTTCAACTTCCAGTAGGGAGTTAATTTTTTGTTTTCGATCTGACTGAATGAGTTTTTCGTCTCAGCTTTTAGTGGATGCTCAAACAAGACTCATCCTTCCTGTGCAAGGTGACCACCTCAGTGATGGTAAGTCAATCCACTATTCTAGGAACCAGTCGCATACAGTGATACCGCTCGAGACCATTTATAAAGACGTTTTTTGAAATCTTCATTTACCAATGCACATGATTCTCTTACTGTTGAAGTTGTCCTCACTCATGGCTACTTGCCTCCATTCTTAAAATAGTTAGGAGCCCGAGTGGCACAATTGAACAGCCAGCCTTTTCCTGAGTGATGGAGCAGGAGGTAAATGACTATCGACCGGCGATCCTAACCTTGGTTGTCTTGATGCTGATGGAGGGGAATATCAGGGACAGGTTCTTGAAGCACATCTGTGCTTCGAGAATTGTGACACATGAAGTCCCATTGACAGGATCCTGTCAGTGTGACTTCATGTGTCACAATTCTCGTTTCGCGAGCCTGGTTTGCTTTCTGCATGGAACTAAGAATGGGTTATATACCGGAGAACGAGAATTAAGGTCCGTCTCGTAGACTTCAAGAAGGCCGTTGGTCCATTGAATCGTTGTTTACTTTTGGCCGATCTGGCTGGTTTTTGGTTCCTTTGAAGGCCACCGCAATGTTTGTGAAACTTCCTATTCAATCGGTAATTCCATCTGGAGGTAGAAGGTGTAAGATTCACAGAGGATGCGGTACGTGGTGTGCCTCAGGGATCCTTTCTTGGACGGTTATTATTCATGGTGTTTAGCAGTGATATAACTGCCCAGTCTATGTTTATGTGACGTAAAAACTTTAAGGAATCAGGATGGTGCTTGCATGCAAGCTGACCTGAAAAAGATTCATCTTCAGGCTGGAAAGTGATGTCCCCCTTTAAGCTGAAGTTGCTAGGTCTGATAGACGGGAAAGAACGTGTGCAGGGTGAATGTAGCCTCGGGGTGCTCATGTCAACCGACTTTAGAGTAATCACTTGTTTTGGGACTGCAACGAAAGTGAGAGCATTTCTCGTTCTACGTAAGACGTTCGTCTCTCGAGTGGTCGAATTTCTGCGGCAACATCCAAAACGTTCTGTACAGTTGGTTTATTGAACCGTTCACCCGCCTTGTTCGTGCATGCGGTCACTCGCTTTTGTGAGTAGGTGGAGTTCCATTGGTGTTTATTCGCCTTGACGTCATGGTACAAATTTAACTCTCAACAGCTTTCTACACCTCTTAGCACGTTGCCACAACAATGCTCAGTTGTTCGGATCCAACTAAAATGCGCTCCTCCGGCGGTTGGCCTAAGCATTGATCCCAGTTAACACCATCTCATGTGTACCCGGTTCTGTTTCTTGTGGCTGCGTATGGGTGTCTCACCTTCATTTGGCCATTCCGAGTCAACCAGCCCTTGTGGTGAGTGCTCCTGCCTATCCTGCGGGCAGGAAGCGGAAAATTCGTTCTCTGTTCTTTTTCCGCTTTCCTACTGACGCGTGACGCACCCCGCACAAGTATTTTTGGTGCCCGATCTTGTCAGTGTGACTTCATGTGTCACAATTCTTGTTTTGCGAGCCTGGTTTGGTTTCTGCATGGAACTAAGGATGGGTTAGATATCCTGCGGGCATGAAGCAGAAAATTCGTTCTCTGTTCTTTTTCCGCTTTCCTACTGTCGCGTGACGCACCCCGCACAAGTATTTTTGGAGCGATACGCATGATGAACTCAGTTCATCCCCCTCAATAGGATTCAGAGTTGTAGATATGGTGGGCCTACTAGTGTTGTGTCCGCAAAAGACGCTTGGCCATCAAGTTGGTTTATTGCGCAAACTTCCGTACGGATCATGTCAAAAACTAAACCACAAATGCGTACACTCATTTGCACGACAGACATGCATTCACATACATTGGGTGACAGTACGTTGTCATTCGCCTTGGTGAAAGTTCTGACAGAGCAGGTACACACTGTTCCGATAGTCTCTTCTTGTCCGTCGTGTTCGGGGCTTGTCCTTTTGTTCCTGAATGTCGCCTGTGGGTAATACACTACTTGTGAGTAGTATAGTATTCACAACGAAACGGCCTGTTATAACACACTAGTATTCACCGGCATCTGTTGACATTACGTTGATCATACCGTGGTTCACTTTGCACGTTTTGTTATTACCAGTCAAAATGTGTATGAAGTTGGCTGATTTGCATATTTTCACGATACTTATGTTACAACGGTGTTCGTTGTCATGTACGCGGAGGTTCACTCTGTAGCGAGAAAAATTCAGGACCAGACATCTTAACCATCATAGCAGCCTATTTGCCAGAACTGCATTTATTGTAGCGATGTATTCTGATTGATACGTGTTTGATGGCCAGTACATGCAATCGTTAACGTTGTCTTATGCACGCACACAAAGTTTTAGCTTTGCTTGGTACACGTGGATATTATGGCTTGGGGTGCTATCGATGCAGACTGTCGTCTAGGAAAAGAGTGATTAGCAAATTAATGTCGTTTATTCCTCCAGACAGTCCTTTACGGAAGGACAGATTAATAAATAAATGCAGTCCACTCTTGCTTAAAACAGAAACCTCTTCCTAAAGAAGACTATCTCATAACACTCAGTTTGTGATGGTGAAACAAATTTTGCACCCATTTGAGGTTGTTCGATTGTGTTCCAGCAACATTGCGGTGTTTTTCTTCTACATTTACAATGCGTACGGCTTCAGGACGTTTAGTGATTCGCAAGATCTATTTGCCTGTATGGGGCGTACCGGAGTATACCTCTCATGTTCTACGTTGGTAGATAAACACATCCTATGGGCTAAGCTGTCTTAGCGTGTACGTCGCGCATACACAGAAAGATCTGCTTGTGGTCAGAGATTGGCTTTTTAAATAACAGGGGCGCTACGGTGTTAATCACCGGCACATCAAATGTCTCCAGCCATAGTATGTTGAGCTAGTTGGAGCAAGTCCCAAATTATCCGATGGTTACTGGTATAAATACATTTTTAACTGCGATAAATCTAGTCAGTATTATGGATTTGTTTCCTTCGAGTGCTTGGATAGAAAAACCAAGGGAGGGATTACCATCTTATTACAGAGCAGCGACACGGCTGGGGGTCTAAAGCCACCTGTTATTGAAAACAGTGGACGTTTAGGGTCTTTCACGAATATTACTCAACTAAAACTTGGTACCCATTATGAAACCATCGAACATTCTTAGGTGCTAGATGAATTCTTGTAAAATTAGCCCAAAAGGAAATAGGCTACAGAATAAGGTCTGAACAACGCCATATTCTTCTCTAACATGTCCACAAAGAATAAGTTACTAACAGGTCCACTCACCATAAATTGTCTGACCTTCATTCAGGGAGGTTGGTGCTAGAACCTTATGCAACAACGGACGCACTTTTTTCTGACGCATTTGAGTAGACATCGTAACGTGCAGGGAAAGTAACCAAGCGTTAGATCCACAAAGTTTGTGGAGATCGAACTGTTTGATCACGCATATGTTTAAGGTTTTTCCTGTTCATAATACGTCAGCTGCCCGGAATGGAGTATTCCTTACGTGGCACAGGTCACTTCAAAAAGTAGTTGTATTCTTAAAGCGAGCTTTCTCGACCGATCTCAAGGAATGAACAAGCTACCGAACAGTGGAACGTCCTAAGAAGCTGTAACAATAAAGCACTATAGGCACACTTATGATGATTGAATTCAGGGATGCTATACATGCAGTTTTCAGCTGCACGCACTGGTGCAGTGGCTTCAGCCATCTTTGATCCTAACAGTTGCTTAAGGATAAAGTGCGAGTTTGTGAAAAGAGGGAATTCTAAAAGGCGGAGAGTCAGCGATCTTTTGAGTCCAAGTTAGCCACCGTCGTGTCTGAGAGCGTCCCAGTCGAACACAAATGTTCACATTGCTCCTAACTCATCAGTTGGCACCTCTTAGCTCTGCCTAGTTGGGCGATGCTGGCTTTCATGTAATCATCCAGCGGCCTTTTAGTTTCTACTAACTGTCTGCAGCCAATTGGAACACTTCGTCCACTTGAGGAGTACTTGACCCGGGCAGCATAGACTGCATTTTCGTTACCTCGGTTTTCGATTACAAATTTGGAGACATCCGAAATACACTTCTACAGGTCTGCGCGTTGCCCACACGATCAGCGTACGGGATACAAACTAACTGGTGAGGACTGATGATCAGATGCATATAGCTTATATGCATCATCCTCTCGCATAAGTCCATATATCTGATCCTTGGGTCAGAATTGCATACTCACGTGGATTGTGAGCCCCTTTCTTAAACGGCGATTCGGTAACAGCGCGATGTCACAGATGACAAAGATTTGCAAGTGGATCGTGTACCTTCACTAGGCACATCGTCGGCAACGTTACAAATGTGTGATCAAGACCAGCCCAATTTTGTGCAAAACCTACACCTTGGTGACTGTCGCTACATCTCTTACAGATCACCATCATCATCATCATAGACAGCAATACATCAGTGGTTAACACTAATGCTTAACTGCCACACAACCATGTGGCCCACATTAAGTGGGCTGATCGTGTGAGCAATGCGGCAGTTCGCCGGCGCGTATTCCGGAACGTTCGGGATGCGCGATCAATTGGTCAACTAGTTACGACGTTGCACAGCTTGCGATGGTTGGGTCACGTGCTCCGTATGCCAGAGCGTTTACCGTACCGGGCATTATATACTGAGGGCACTAGCGATTGGGTTAAACCGCGGCGTG